>VZTD01002016.1:563863-580244 GCA_013397725.1 Rhagologus leucostigma
GAAGAGAAGCAAAACTCAGAAGAGATTACACCTTCTCTCATAAGGCCAAATTGTGTTAAAAGACAGTTGATGGGAAGATACCAAGAAAAGCCTTTCCTTTCAGTTAGACAGTAAGATTTTCAACGTTATCATTTCCCTGCTGTTCACATGAACACAGTGCCTTAAAAACTGAGGGGGGGAAAAAAAAGATAAGACACAAAAATTATATGGTTTGAAAGTATTTTTCAGTTGCCTAACTTCCTCAATTTCAAATGCAATATGGGTACCTGAATGTCCCTAGAAATCTGGTCTTGAGCATTCTTGTTTGAGAATGACAGCATTCTCGGTCTGTGATCTTTATAGCAGGGTAAAGAAAGGCCTGACATCAAAATATGAAGATGCTCAATTTGCCTATTTACACAGCAATCATCTTTGTTATAAGCACACCCTTGAGTAATGGTAAGCGTTAACATGAAACAAATGGAGAATATCTTTGCACACATTAACCATAAAAACAGACACCAGCATTTTGGCTGTGACAGAGCCCTGAGAGTTAGGAACTGCAGTGACAAAGACTAACTAAAAATAAAATAAAAACTTGGTTATAGCAGCAGTGTTCTAAACAAATATAGCCAGATTTGCAAAGATCAGTGTTATAACTAATGCCAAAATTAGACTATAACAGGTGGGTTGTGTCAAAGATAAGCAAGATGCTATTAATACCAAACAACTCTATAAAAGCCTTTGATGCCTTTGACAAAAACCCTCCCACATCACAAAAAACCCCCAACATTTCTAGAGAAAGTAACATCACAGACTAGACTACCTCTTTTTGGATTCTTGTTATATGAGGAGGGGATGAAGCCAGTTTGATACTCTTAAAAAACTGTACTGAGAAAGACTAAAATTTGTATTCTCAGTTATGACAGACGGGTTCTGTCAACATGAACTTGGAAGTATTAAAAAAACAATATATCCTCTCTCCTGAGATGCATATAAAAGCATTAGAATAAAAAATGGCCCCCCCAACCATGATTCAGCTGCATTACAGGACTAACATTACTCCAGTTTTAAGCGATTAGGTCAGTTTTGGCTGCACAGAGTACTTTAAAAGTTATGTGGTTCACCACAAGATGAATGCTCATACAACTACGCACAGCAATGCAGCACACAGGTAATAAGAAAACCCCACATTCTACTTATCCTACAGACAGTGATTCTGCCCAGAGCTAACCACTGTGTTCAATGCAAGCATGAAATGGAGAAGACATGAAAAAAAGGTATAGTTTTCCACTTCCATTGGTGTGCTGTCATTTAACAGTTCACTAACACAGCACAACCATAATTGATAGGATATTGATACACCAATACAAGGAATTTCTGACTTTTTGGACATAAAAATTAAATCAAGACAAATCACTGAGTTGATTCCCCAACATGAAAGTAGTCAGACCCACGAAAGCAGTGGTAAATACCAAGAAAAGGTAGTTCAGTACTGCCATAGGAAGCTAATGTCATTTGCTCTGCCAACAACTTTATGGTGAAACTATTTCTAATACATCCACGAGGGTGGAAAAGAAAATATAAAATGTGTTAAGCATATGAGAAACCAACTTGCGTGGCATCATATGCTTCTTGTCAAACTGTTCCAGGAAGAAAAACACAAGGAATTTTTCACCCGTCCACGGATCAGAAACATTTGTCTCCTGAGGTTTTTTGTGCAATTACACTCATTTCAATAATCTGGTTGCTATTTCTGTACAGAAATACAACAAAAATGAAGAATGTATATACATAAACAGCGAGATAATATACTTTAAAGCACAAAATAATGGACCCAATAGCTCAGCAATGTCAGTAACTAGCAGTCACTGAGGCAGCATTTAGCTGCTTGGAATATTAACTAAAGATTTCAGGTATATTTTTTACTCAGTAGAGTAACCCAAATATACTGCATGTTCTGCAATTCTCTGCTACCCACTTCAGTTCTCTGAGCTGCAGACAAGAGAGAAAGGGAACAGACACCACCTTCAGTTACAGCACCCAACCCAGTTATGCAGCTGCAGAATACATACTGAAACAAGGGAAAAAAGCTTCGAGAGGGAGGGAAAAAATCACCACCACAAACAAAAACCCAGAACTGCATCAAAAATAGCAAGAAAACCCTTCTGCAGCACAACACACAAAGTAGACAGAAATATCTCCTGAATTTCTTCTAGCAAGAACCAAACATATTCTTGATGCCATAGCTTGGAATAAAACAAGTCTGCACATCACAGGAAGCATTACAACCTTGACTGAAAATCTTAAGTATTATTTTAAATAATCTGAATGTTACTTCTCCATTTCCTTTCAGCTGATCAATAGAGTTTTCAATCTGGTCTGTCTGCCATCTCTAAGCCTTCACTGATTTGGAAGGAACCTGAGATATGCTCACACCTTCTATATGACCTTGACCACATTTTCTATAAACTTACATAAAGATAAAGGATAAAGACATGTTTTACGATTGTGCAAGAGATGCAGGAATGCAAGAAAACATCAGAAACAGCTCTGCAGTTGAAAGGAGGAGTTTGTATTCAACACGACAGGATTACCCTCTTTGGCATGCAAGGATGCACTCTGGTGACCAGAGAGTAAGAACTGATTCAGCAGTTCCATATTCAACACACTCATTTAAAATTGCTTTCACTGGCAGTTTGTCACCTCCCTGAATTGTCACGAACGGAATACATATGGAATATCGGGATTTTCCCAGTGGCCTGGATTTAACAGCCTCTTTTATCTTGCAGGCCACAAAGCACACAGATGCTACCCATCTTTGTCCCAACACCTCTATGATAACATGCAAACTTGTCTAAGGAGAACCAACTGAATATGATTAGTGGTATGAAAAAAGCAAAATAACCCTAATTTGTAGCAATCCATCTCATCTTATTTTTCACCGCTACCTACACAAAGGTGGAATACCTCTGTAAGTGTACCAATCTTGGAATGTTTCAAATGCAACTGTGTTCCTTCTTACAAAACAATTATTTTTACTGATAGTTATGTGTCAATTTTATGATCAAGCTTTATTAAAAAGACATCCTGCTAAAATATATCTAAACATGAAAGCCACAGCATACCTGATAACTCTTGTTTTACAAACGAGAGCACAGCCAAGTAGACTTGGCAGTCGGCTACAATTATTTGTCTTTGCAGACGATCTATCATGGATAGAGTGGATTTTCGTCCATCAACCTGTTCGGAATACACAAACACAGAGAACAGGAAAATATTAACAAAGACAATACACAACACTTGTCTAAATCTGGGAAATAAAAAACCCCATATTAACTTCAAGTGGTAGTATTGCTACTAAATTAACTCAGCATTTTGCATTTCAAAACTATGCTAAAATTTCTCAGACAGATCATCACAAGCAAAATCCTACTTAACAGAGAAATCTTACATGTATACTAACAGTTATTTTTCCGAAGGTTCTACAGATAGAACAGCTTTAAATTTCACTTAATTATTACAAAATGCATAAGACATGTAATTAAAAGATGTTAGATAGGAAGAGCACAGAAAAGGGTGTATGACAAGTGGCAGGTAAAATACAGTGCCTCTTAAGAGCAGAGAGTTAAGTACGACAGGTTCAAAATTTTTTCCAGGCAAACTAAATACTGAAGAGAAATGGCTTCTTTTTCGGCTGTGGTTCTGCTGTGTCACACTAGGCAGGCTGCTCACTGGATGCTTCTATACAACTACTTTAAACTAGTTCTGAATCTCCACGCTTTATTCTTGCTTTATTATTTAGAATGAAAAATCTAAAACAGGAAGGAAAATTCCCTAGGAATATGCCTGGCTCATAGCAATCTGCAGCCTCAACGACACAACTTTTGAACATTACTAGAGCATGGATGAATTAAAGTTAGCCTGAATTAGACAGGCTACAAGCTTCCTGAAATAATTTTAGTAGGTCACAAATTTTATATGTTCAAAAAACAATTACTAACATCAACACAACTTGACACTTTAGAAGACACTTTATTCACGTGAGACTGAGTATTTTAGAACAATTAGGAAATCCAACCAAAATATTTGACTTAATTTCCAAATTTATTATTAATCTCAACTGCTCTTCACATACCAAGAATCATCTATTTAAGATACAAAGAGGAGAGAAAGGAAGTTTCCAGAAAAACTTATTCAATACACAAATTATGTTCTTACATTCTTTTTAATTTTATTCTTGATTGTTTCTATAACTCCAGCTTCTTCACTTTCACAAAGTTTCTCTGTAGCCTTTAAGTCATCACATGCCAGTTGCATTTTCTCCTCTTCAAATGTCATCATGGCATTCTATCAAAAACCAAACACATTTGAATGATTAGAATCACAAATAATTTTATTTCTACAAAAGCTGTGGGATAGTAAAAGTTTTTGTAAAAGCTTGACAACAAAACTTCTTTAAACTTAAGTATTAATACACACACATCAGTACATATCTTTCTAACATAGAAACACCAAACTAGAAAATTGAGTACTTTACCAAAATTTCAAGACAAATCAACTCAGAACACACTAAGTGCTAACCTCCATCTTAGGCCTTCATTTACAGTCAAACTGAATGTACTGTCACACTACTTTAAGCAGAAGAAAATTTCCTATAAATTCATTTCCAATTTTTTTTATGTAAGGCATGATTTGCATCTGTGCAGGTATCTGCTTTTATGAAATTCATTCATATAAATAACAGGCCTCCAAAGTCAGTAACAACAAACAGCTATTAAATTCTTCAAAATAACAGCCACAGTCCCTACATATGTAAGAAGAAAAAAGAAACCACATCTGACTCCAACTACTGCTGAATCAACTGAAAAAAAATTTCAGGACAAGTAACTTCTTTTCTTGGAGCTTATTAAACAAAAGCTCTGAATGACACAGGCACACCAAGTGCTGCTGCTATATTTAGAACAGCAGCTAAGCAGGATACTTTCAAGATCCTCTGATGCTGCACTGTGGTGTTGCACTGGTTCAGCACATCAATTCAGATAAGCAAGCCTGAGAGATTCTCTTTCCTTTCTCCCCTCCACTGACTTAAAAGGAAGCATATGCCCCAGGAGGTTTCCTAACCAGTGTATTTTTCCATATTGCATACTAGAGAGAATTCATATTTATTTCATTCACAAATCATGTATTTCTGACATATTATAATAAATGCTGTCTTTCAAAAGAGTATTACCATAGATAATTTCTGGTGAGATCTAACATGAAGCAGCAAAGTCAGAATAAGAACAGTCTAAAAAACAAGATCCAAACACTTTCTAAGACACCTGGCTCAGTTTTTATACATGGCATTATAATTTCTAATATGTTATATAAAAAAAAAGCATTTAACAAACCTAACTTGCTCATTATGACTTTTTAGTCAATCAGTATTCCCAGTTCTCATCTATCCAAAATGTAAGCATTGTAAATGGATTGAATTAACAACTTTCATCCAGAAATATGGATGGAGAAATCTTCAAGAGCAAAAGTTACCAGAAAAACAGGCATTCATGAGTTTTATTTTAATCAAATAAATAAATAAATAATTCCATTGCTCACTTAAGAGAACTTTTTATTATGGCTCTGTTAATGGAACACATAAATATTTAATATATTTAAGAAGCTGAATTGCAGAACCTTTACTTTCTATTTAAACCACATGAGTAAACAAGCTTTACACAGCATAATGCCTTGTTCTCCAGCTATGTTTAATATAAAAATTTGGAAAAAATTAGTCTCAGAAAAAGAAACTAATTTAGAGTATTATGAACACATGCATGTACATACAACCATGAATCCCACGAGATGTATACTTTGTGCTTTTATCTACTCACCAAAAAACTGACAAAACTGGCTCCAAAACTCATTAATGGGCTATGGTTTCTGTAAAGAAAACAAAAAATAGTTACGATATTTGTTCATATTTCCTGTAATAAGGATCCATATTGAATTTCTGGGGTTTAGCTTGTATGTTTGTAAATAAATCTTGCAGCGTTTTTTGTATCAAGTTACAAAGATATCTGCAAGACATAATGGAAACAGAAAACCAAAAGCTTCATACCTTTTACTACATTGAATATATCTCAAAAACATAATTTTTCAGGTATTAAGATACAGATATTTTCAGAGAAATCACTGCCATCAAAATACCTTCAGTTCAGGCCAAAAGAAAAAGCTACAGAAAATTTAAAATCTGCCAATTCTACTCTCCTCTTGTGATCCATCACTATGATTTTGTCCTAGCAGAGAAACGTTACCTGGTTCTATTAAGAGATTCCCATTTCCATCTGTTTCTATGAATTTAAGTTAACCTACCCACTAAAAAAAATGCATCTACTACATAATGAAGTTGCTGTAATACAAGGTTCTTACAAGGCTTATGGTTTTGTACATGTTTTGTTTCAAGCTCAGAATCCATATCTTACTACACTGTGTGGAACAGCTTTAAGATGCTTCACCTATTCTGTTCACAGGGCTACTCCCAAAGGGTGAAATCACAGCTACATCAAAAAACTCAGGCAACCAAAATCTTGATAATGCATCAGACAGATTTCAAGCTTCAGGACTACTGTAGTCACACAGACCACGAGGCTACAGTAATGCCACATAGAACGCACTTGAAAAAAAAAATTAAAATGTCAGGAACTCAGTGGTACCATTGATTCACATTGTTCAGTGGTGGGCTGCCAGGTTATATAAAAACACAGACTTCCAGGATTTAAGAAGTATAATTTAGGCTACAGAAACATCTACTGCTACAGCAAAGCACTCAATTTGTTTTCAACTTTATTCTACAAGCATTATATTAAAGCAGAGTTTTAAAATAGCATAGGTACTTGAAAAACATAGAGAAAGAAGTATATTTCTAAAACACAAATTTCCAGTAGTGAACCTGTATTATATAATACAAGAGTAGAATTTGGCTGTTTGCTTTTTTTTAAAAAAAAGTAGTCAGCAATGTTTCCCCCACACACACCTTTTCTCACTTCGATTTAGCATAAATATCTAAAAGCAAGGCCATGAACAAGAATAATGAGAAGGAAAAACAGGGAAGACAAACAAAGCATGTCGTAACAGAAAAAACTTTCCCTTTTTACATACATTGCTCAATTCTGGATATTCACCTAAATGTAAGATCAATTCAATTTGTCACATTTTTTCATTATTTTTTTCCAAAGGAAAAATAGGTTGGGTGCTTCCCCCTTTGTTAGCTGGCAACAAAGAACATTGCTGCCAGTAAATGTCTCTGCCACTCAGTACCTGGACTGTGCTCTCCCAGCAGCTGTGTTACACAGGGCAGCAGCAATCAGCCACACAAATTGCACTTGGCTGCAGCTGGCACTTCCAGCATGAACTCCTGCTGCAGAGGGCACGTGGCTCCCTCATAATCCCTTCTTCAACTCATGAGGTGTGTGGGACCATTCAGCAGCCAGTCCTACCACCATACTCCCAGCACAACCTTCACCACACGTTTCAAGGTCACACCTGCATTATCAACACCCAACTGATCTAAAACTGCAGATCAGATGAGCACAACATCACACAGACCATTTTTATGTCCTTAAGTATGAAGCTGCATTCACATCATACTTCAAGAAAGATCAGAAATAAACCAAATGTTTCATTTTTGTGTTTCATCAGACCTATGTACACAGAACGCAAGCAGTTCTGGGGAGTTAAAAAACGTTAAAATAATGTTAAAAACTGAGGCAGCTAACTACAGTTGAGAGCCAACTGGTCTTTAAACACAACAAAATAAACTGAAGCAATGAAAATTTGCCAAAGTATTCTAACGTATATTTGTCTGAGTACAGCTGAGGTTTTTTCCCCAAGTACATACTTATCTTTTTCAACTGATCTTTCAAAACTGCTTCCACACTTGCACTCTTGACACTCACTGCTACTTTTGTTCCCAATTCATCCGCCATGATCAAAGATGAAACAACAACAAAAAAAACCAAGAGCCACATGATTATTCCATTCTGAAATTATCAGCAGCTATAATACATGAGGTAAATGTCACAGATCAGTTCTTTTTAACTTTCAGTCACTCAATCTATAAAAAGCACTGCCATTACAGCACATATGGGCTGTAGCACAAAAGGACCCTGAAGCAAGAAAACATGATGCATAATATTATCCTAAGTCTGGGAGATGCTTCTGCTGAGACCATGAAGTTTGGCAATCAAAACATGAAAACTTTACTGTAGGAGTTCCCCACACAGAGTTTGTGTCATCACTAAAGAAAATAAGGAACACTTCTAGCACATTCCTACATAGTCACTGGGTAGAGACTATAATTGCAGCTTTATGGAAGATCATTTAGTAAGGTAATTTCAGTGTTTAAAATACAATTTTAAACAACAACCACGTTATGTGCTCAGTCATTGTGAGTATTACACCGACTGATAAATTCTTCAACAGTTCAAGGCTGTTTTTTTCTTGAGAGCTAGGAAAAAAGTTTGGAATGGCACAGTACTGTCCCAGTAAAAACTGAGGTGTGACTAATGATGACAGTAGGTTTCTGGGAAAAACACAATCCCACAAAAAGCTCAAGCTCCTTGTAAGTGACCTTCAGCTTCAGACATGACTTTTCATCCTTCTTGACGGACTCTAAGGTTGTTAAAAAACAAAAAAAAGTGAGGCAGAACATGACAAGATACTAACAGCAAACCAAGGGCCGCACCAATGCTGACAGGAGCTACGGAACCGAATACAAATTAACACCGGGACGCTGCACTACCCAAGCTGTCCTCACGACTTTGAAAGCAATAACCTCCATTAAGTAAAGAAAAATCTCAAGACTTTTAATTAGCTCAAAGATGAAAGGAAAAAAAAAAGAAATCAGTCTCCAGACATATTTTGTAAAACACAGTTTGCACTTCACCTAGGAAACTAGGACTCGGAAGGTATCTTTTTTATAAGAAACTATGTTATTAACACTATTACTGCAAGATTCCACAGTAAAAGGTCCTACTTACCAATAAAGTTGGCATGTGTAACTAAGCTTAAGTCAAAAACTAAAGAGCACTTTAGTAGAACTTTATTCCAGACATATAAACCAGCATTACTGTCTTGGGGTGACACAAGACATTGCTTCTCCCAATAACTGCTGATTGATTTGCCTCATTTCATAGCATATCTTTAAGGTATTAACTTGCTTTCAGAAGAAAGGCGTTTGGTACGCCCCATTTTCACACATGACGATAACATTCAGGGATTTTTAAGCCTTGGTTTAATAATGCTGAGATAATACAGCCCAGTTTCACAATAAAAAATCCATCAGAACTGAAGCACATAAAACCAAAAACATCAATTACTTTTTGGTATTTTCTTTTTTTTCTACAGCTATTTCCAAGACAGCATTTCATTTCTTCACATCAGCTTCTAAAGCTACTACAGCCTAGCTCAGGTTTAAATTTAGAGTAATGTAATTAACTTGCCAACATTTCCTCACTGTTTTTCTAGGCATTGCTACTTTAACCACAGCCCACTAAGAATTCCAGTCGACATTCTGAGTGATGCTCAAGTTGAAACAAAACAAATTAATTTTGTCCACAAAGTTGGAGAATAAAGCAAAATGACATAATTCATCTAAGTTCACAGATAAATATACAAGCAACAACTGAATATTTTAAAACAAGACAGAAAAATACGTAAAAAGAAAGGTAAGGAATTTACTGCAACAACATACAAATCCCTTGGCCATTATTCCATCACAGATTATTCTAAAAATTGTTTGTGAGACTACAAACATGACAGATCCACATAAGTACACTCCTCATCCAATACTGGTATATGAAATACCCATGGTAATATAAGTGTCATGGAAGCATTACAGTATAAAATCACATTGAGAACTGCAAATATCAGATCTAGGTTTAGTTTACATTTCATAATCAGCCAAAATTTGTTTTCTTAAATGAATCCTTAGCATACATTTCTATTTTCACTAGAAATACACAAACAAGAGAGAAATTCAGGAATATAAAAATAATTCTGTGGCCCTGTTCTACTCAGTTTTTATCTGATTTGTTTTGTCCTTCTGCAAATTAATGGGAGATTGGCTCTAACTTCAGGCTGTGAACTTTAGATGCATGACATCGAAACACTGGAGATTAGGAGAAGCATTTTCAATTGCATCTTTACTTTGAAAACTAGTTACCAAGGTGAGAGACAAGCCAGTTACAACCTATCAGCAGACTTGTACTTTCCCACCTGATCAAAATTACTTCCCATGACAAACTGTGGCAGCTTAACTGACATCATGTAACTTCTTTAACGACTCAGAGTTAACATCTCTTGAAGTAATTTAAAACAAAAACATATCTATCCTATCACAACAGCCTGAAATATTTTACTAGAAACAGCAGATCAAAGAGTGGGTGCACTAACTAGAGTAAAAAGTCTTCACAGCACTTGTATCTTTCACAGAGTTAATTTGTTTGGTGTTAAAATTAGATCTGCTTACTATCACTCCTCCTCTGCCATCTCCACCAAATCTGACTTCTAACCTCTGAGTTATAAACCCAGATTTTAGTTAAGCTTTCTGTCATCTTCCCTTGGACTTCTAGCCACCAGATACTGCTCCATATGACAAACAGATCTCTCAACCTCCCTCCACCCTTTCTTACCACTTTTCTAGCAACACCACCTGCCTCTGTCATGAACGCCACAAACATAAGTATCACATCGTTCACTTAGATCAATGTGATCATCTCTGTGTATCCAGCTCTTGGAAGATTTAAACTGCAGAATGCTTAAAATATTTCTAATCTATTCACATAGCTGCAAAAGTGATGCTGGTTTTACGTGCATCACTGTTCCTATTACTCTGCCTAGCCTTGAACAATGAAATCTTACCTCACTGAGGTACACATGGAGAATATTGCTACTAAAAATCACTTCCCTTGTAAAAAACTCCCCTTTCTATACATCCATCTAGCAGCTGCTCCTCTGCCTACCGCTGCACAAACAAAAGCACACAACAATCGGGTTGCTAGCAGGGCACTCACGATTTATCCTCATGCTGCCAATCCAGATGCTATCATCCTTCACCCAACTGACTGACGTCAGCTCCCGCTCTGCTGGCCTTATCTTTAGAGAAGCTACTGCAGCATCTCCTAAATCACTTGATTTTTGCTCTTAAGGTTCCTTTGCTGAGTTACACAAGCAAGAATTTCAGCAGAGATTAGACAGCCCATACATGGGTCATAATCTACCTACTGATCAATGCTGGCTTAATGTCACCTTGTCGCAACTTGCATTTGGGTCAAAAGTATTTTGAGCCACCGACCGCATTCTGAATTGGTAATACGAGGTTCAAATGCCTATCCACAATGGAATTCTGGGCCATTACTAAGTTTGTGTGTCTGTTAATACATATAATGTAACACATCAACTTTAAATTTAGGTTTTTTAAGCAACCATAGTAAGCTTTTTTCTCATTTGTTCCTGTTTCCAATTCTTCTCCATGTTCTGCTTTACCCTAACAGGTTGTACAGCACGGCTTTCTACACTGGCCCCATTCTTAAAATCTTTACACATTTTGTCTTAGAACCACATTTGTCTATATAATCTTCAATTTCTTCTGTGGATATGACCTTGTTTTATACATTTTACTTGTCACCTTGTACCATTTCTCTTTCCATTCAGACAGAAGTTGGAAACTTTACCAAGCCTTCTCAGATGTTAGAGTCATTCATGCAGAGTCAAATGTTTCTTTGGTAGGAGACAAAAGACTGTTGGTTTTCGTATGAGATAACAGCCCTGATCTCATGATTTATGCCCTGGCAGCCAGGAGGGCCAACCACGTGCCCTGGGGTGCATCAGGCACAGAGTTGTCATCCAGTCAAAGCACAGGCGCGGCCTCACCTCGTGCCCTGTGTGCAGTTTTAGGCACCACAATATAAGAAAAATGCAAAGCCATCAGAGAGCATCCAAAAGAGGGCGACAAAGTGGTGAAGGTCCTTGAGGGGAAGCCATATGAAGAGTTGAGGTCACTTGGCTTGTCCAGACTGGAGGGGACAGAGAGGAAACCTCACTGCAGCCTACAACTTCCTTGTGAGGGGAAGAGGAAGGGCAGACACTGATCTCTTCTCTCTCACAACCAGAGACAGGACTCAAGGGAATGGCACGAAGCTGAGTCAGGGGAGGTTTAGGTTAGATACAGAAAGAGGTTTTTCACCCAGAGGGTGTTTGAGCACAGGAACGGGCTCCCCAGAGAAGTGGGCACAGCACCAACCCTGACAGAGTTCAAGAAGCGTTTGGTCAATGATCACAGGCACATGGTGTGATTCTTGGAGTTGTTCTGTGCAGGGCCAGGAGTTGAACTCATTGATTTTGAGAGGTCTCTTCTAACTCAGGATATCCTATGATTTGACAATTTATATTCTGAGTCAACACTCAGTTAAAAACTCCTGGTTTTATTAAACACAGTCTTCTCTCCTCTTAGCTAACAGAAGTTTTAAAACAATTTTTGAATTGCAAATACTCTTAAGAAGTGAAGAATCAGCAAAAAAAAAGTTCTTTTGACAGTTTTTTTCCTTCTTATATGCTTAGAAATCCACAAAGTTACAAGGCGAAAAAAAAATACTCCAGTTCCAGCTTTCCTGCTAGTGTCAGGGGGTTCACCAAAACAATACCATCCTGCTGCCTGAGGGCTCCATCTCCACTGCCTATGTCCTTGGCTAACCTCCATCTCTCTTGCAGCTTCCACAGGTACTCAAAAGTTTAAACTGATGAGAACTAGGACGGAGTCAGCATTGTTCAAGCTGAATAGAAAGATTGGTATCTGACAGTTTCACACACGAGTTAGCACTGAGGGAACCTAACATGGCTACAAGCACTAAAGACAGTGGTGCTGTCTTGTACAGATCTATGAAAATATCACATCCACTGGTATTTGATTCATGTTCAGAATGTTATCACCACTAGCAAGTAGAGGATCTGGACTTCTAAAAAAAATAAACTCGTGAAAAAGCATATGCAGATATAGATGCTACATGTAGATGATTTTTCAAACCCTACTATCTTCCCTCAATGTAACTTAAAACAAAAATACTCACAAGCATCACCTGAGAAATTATTAAGTGCTTTACTGTGATAGTCAGTGCAGTTCCAACTACATGTTGCATCAGGCACACAACGGAACATTCATTTGACATCTTCAGATTCTCTATAGAATATATATTCTATATGTATGAGCTCTAACCATCGGAAGACAAAACACCACTCTCCCATGTCCGATACAGAAATAATGGTTCTATGGCACGTAACCTCAAAGTACCACCACTCTTCATAGGCAAGACTTCACTGGTGTGGATATACATATGAAACACAGCTGCAGTTCCAACCCTGGTTTCCTCAAGCACTGCATTATGACCAGCTTTCAAATATAACTGATTTTAGGCTCAGAGGTCAGCTTTCTGGAAGATGCGAAAATGCAGAAGAGCAAAGAAAAATACCTCCTGCCTGTTTTGGTGACAAGGTTGCCTGTTGTCCCATAAAGACAGAAGCATTGATTTGAGTTCTTCACAAGATCTTTCGGGTGGCAAATGAATTAAAAATTGAAGTAACAAAATGCAGAATCAAAACCAGTAGCTTCTAAGAAATGTTTTAAGTACTTTAAGCGACGTGGCTACCAAAACGGAAGTTTTGCTGAGTAAGCATCTCCATTCTTCACTTCTACAATTCATTAATAACTGTTAAGCTTCTGAAACAGAGCTAAACTACCTGTATAGGCAGTAGTTTAGAATTAACAATTTCTTCAAGAAAGGTCACTTGAAATACCGACAACACACACTCACACCAAGTTAAAAAAGCTGAATTCCATCAGACATCTTTGACCTCTAGTACCACAAATTACAAATACCTATGTTGAATTACAGAGAGCTTCTAAACCCTCCTCGTTTGGCTTACCAGCCCCATTTAGGATGCATTCTATTTCATAATTCCAAGCACACATCTACAAAAACATACTCATTAAGACTGCATGCAAAGAAACATATAATAGCACTGCTTAAGTCCTTGCAAAAAGAACACATTCAAGACAAGTACAGAACCAAAAACTATTAGGAAAAACAAGTGGACCTCACTGCACGTGTCTCCAGAATTCCGGTTTATAGGAAGGTGAGCATACTTTGCTGCATCTTCTCTCCTATATGAAATGCAAATTTTCAACATACAGTTAATCTGCAATTCAACAAGGGTTTATTAGTTCACAGGAAGAGGAAGCCTGCTACAAATTTTGGGATGAAGGACAAAGTTTTTAGATGACTGTGAAAATCTCCAGCCTGAGACAGCAATTATCAATCTGTGAACCATAAACTATTAATCTTATGAAGGAATTCCTATTTACTCCTTGCAGGTGGTGTTTAAAAGCCAGGATCAAAAAGTACACTGAACTCAGAGGCACTTCTTGATAAAATCAAACAAAGAAAAGCCTGCACCTGGCAAAAAAGATTGGCAAGTTTCTGCATTTAAGATATCTTCAGTAATAAAACCTTCCACATAACCAAGAGAACAATTTGCAGAAGAAATCATTATTCACCCTTTCAAGGGAGGATTAAACTGCATTTTGAGAACAGGAATCTTAACAATTTTACTCCCTAGCACTACTTTAAGATGTAAGAAGCATCACATATTTAGAATTCCAAGACTACTTCCACATTCACGCTACTGAGAGAAAGCAATGGCACAGCGCAAGCAGAAGTGGAGCAGAGGAAACCTCACCGAGGGTTCCTTAACCGGCACGTTAAAAAAATTACACAACACAAGAGCAAGCAACCAAAACCAACAGGTTCCTTAGATACACAGAACAACTGAGGACTTCAAAAGGAAGAAATACTCAAGAAGTAACTCATAAGGTGCAACTTCACATGGCATAGACATGGCAATTACGGACATGGTTTAGTGGTAGTCTTGGCAGTGCTGGGTTACAAGTTGGACTTCATGCTTATGCATGTGAGGAATGCAGAATTGGACCTTGCTTGTGACCCGCAATATTCCTGTTAGTTCTACACAACAGTACTTTGTGTTACACAGCAGTATATACTAGAGATAAAATGACACATTTAATATTAACCTGTTGCAGGTACACAATAAAGTTGTTATTCCATTGTTATTATTACGGGGAATGTTCTTAATCTGTCTTATGCCCTGCACTCTACTTCCAACCCTCCTTTCTGTAAACAAGATTTAAATACATAAGTACACCATCACTACGAAGTTCTATTTTAAGTCAACCAAAGTCTTTTTTAATCATACAGACAACAGCATTATAGCGCATATTAATTATTTAGAACGTATGCGCAATTACAGCAGCTCAAGATCGGGTGGAAGTCATTAGTCCTAAGAAAAGAAGCAAGGACAGGTAGGGGCAACCTTTTCTTTAAGCCTGACTTACACAGCTGCACTAATGCCATTCCTACCAGATGCCTACTTAACGCAGAAACCTAGACATGATGTATGTGGGGATTATGAACATAATCTTATAGCCCAAAGATAATCACAGCAGCACTCAGAGACCTTTCGTTGCTATCCATTTTGTAGGCTGAAGACCGCATCAGACCACACACGAGCACCGGAGCGAAAACCCCCCAGGACACATCTCCAGCCACACGTGTGTGTTTACACATACACGACAGCCAAACGCAGCCAGTGCTACCGAGGGACCCCTGCCCAGCCCTTCTCCGCCCCTCCAAGAAGGCGCCAGACACCCCCACCACAGCACACCACACACCACCCCCGAGCCCTTGTGGACAAGAAGGCCAACAGAATCCTGGGATGCATTACGGAGAGCACTGCCAGAGCCTGAGGAACGTGATCCTGCCCCTCTCCTCAGCCCTGGTGAAGTCACATCTGAAGTCCTGTGTCCAGTTCTATGTTCCTGAGTACAAAGGAGCTATGAAGCTCCTGAAGCGGGTCCAACAGAGGGCAATTAGGATGACTGAGGGGCTGGAACATCTCTCTTATGAGGAAAGGCTGAGGGAGTTGGGCCTGTTCAGCCTCGAGAAGAGATGACTGAGAGGGGACCTCATCAACGTGTATAAATACCTAAACGGGGCTGTTTAGATGATGGAGCCAGGCTCTCCTCGGTGGCACCAAGCAGTAGGACAAGACGCACCGAGCAGAAACTGATGCACAGGAAGTTCCACCTGAACATGAGGAAGAACTTCTTCACTGTGTGGGTGACTCCGCACGGGAACAGACTGCTCAGAGAGCTTGGGGAGTCTCCCTCACTGGAGATATTCAATAACGGTCTGGGGACTAACCTGTGCCATGTGCTCTAGGATAACCATGCTTGAGCTGGGTGGCTGGACCAGATCACCCACTGCGGTCCCTTCCAACCTGACCCATTCTG
>VZTD01002016.1:580750-705912 GCA_013397725.1 Rhagologus leucostigma
TCGGTGCGCCTGCGGGAGGAGCCGGGAGCACCTGGTGCCCGCGGAGGCGCGAACTCGGTGGTGCCGCAGCCGCTCCGCGCCCGCAAACGCTCCGAAAGCGGCGGCGCCTGCCCCGCGCCCCAGCGCGCAGGCGCCGCCGAGAGACAGCGCAGGCGCGGAGACGGCGCCGGGTGAGGGGCTGGGAGCGCGGCGGCGTCGGGGCGGCTCCTGCCGTGGTGGGGCTGTGATGACGCCCGTGCCCGCGGAGCCCTCAGGCGCCTTTCGCGGAATCACAGAATGTCGTGGTTTGGAAGGGATCCACAAGGATCTTCGAGTTCAACTCCTGTCCTTGCACAGACACCCCAGAAATCTCACTATGCGCAGTTCGATCATTGTCCAAACGCTTCTTGAAATCTGGCAGGCTTGGTGCTGTGACCACTTGCCTGCAGAGCCTGTTCCAGTGCTCAAACACCCTCTGGGTGAAAAACCTTTTCGCAGAATCACGGAATGAACTAGGTTGGGAAAGACCTTTGAGATCATCAAGTCCAACCTATGACCTAACACCCCCTCATAAACTAAACCATGGCACTGAGTGCCACGTCCAAGGACAGTGACTCCACCACCTCCCTGGGCAGATAATACCAGTGCCCAATCACTCTTTCGGTGAAGAAATTTTTATTTATAATACCCAACCTAAAGCTCCCCTGACACAGCTGCATTCCCTCGAGTCCTGTCACCGGTCACCACAGAGAAGAGACCAGTGTCTGTCCCTTTGCTTCCCCTCATGAGGATGTTGAAGACTGCAATGAGGTCACCCCTCAGCCTCCTCCAAGCTGAACAAGCGAAGTGACTTCAGCCACTCCTCATATGGCTTCTCCTTCAGACCCTTCACCATCTTTGTTGCCCTCCTTTGGACACTCTTTAAAAGCTTAATGTCTTTTTCATATTGTGGTGCCCAAAACTGCCCCCAGCACTCGAGGTGAGGCCGCCCCAGTGCAGAGCAGAGCGGGACAATCCCCTCCCTTGCCCACCTGGCGATGCTGTGCCTGATGCCCCCAGGACATGGCTGGCCTTCCTGGCCGCCAGGGCAGTGCTAACCCTGCCTGTGGCTGCCGTACCCCCAGCTCTGGGGACAGCACAGTGAGCAGCAGCGGGAGAGAGGCGGGCACTGATGCCCGGCTTAGGGGTGTCCATATGGGGAGCTGTCCCTGCCTCCGCATGCCACCTTCTGTCCCCACCCTCACACCTCACCTTGCTGTGCTGGCGGGCACTGCACAGGTGCAGGTGGCTGCGATCCACCCCCAGGTGGGCTCTCCACAATCCTGTGGCTTTTTGCAAAACCCACTGGAGCTTTTCATGGGTGGGATGTGGCAGCTGGGGCTGCAGCTATGCCTAGAGTGTGAAGAAGAGAAGTCCCAAGTCCTCCTCTGATAACACAGCTTTCCCTTTCCAGAGAATTGATTTTTCTTTTTTCGTTTTTTTTTTGTTAGTGATTTTGTTCACTGACAATGGTCACTAGAACAGAGACTAAAAGTTCCTCTTTTGTACAGTGGTGACTTTGTGACCTCCCCAGTGCATGTCTGGGAAACAAGGGTTTCTAGGAATTTGCTCCCTATCTCTTGACACATACCTTCATAATTAGCAATGTGAAATTACCTGTGATGCTGACAGCAAAAATCAGTATTTGCAAGTTTGGTTCAGGTACAAGCTAGTCTGGCAGGTGTTTCCAAGCACAGGATGGGTGAGCAAGTACACTTGTATAAATGTATCCATTCCAACCCAAAATGGCCAAATACCTGGACACTGAAAATACACCCATGTTGTTGTCATCCTTCTTTGGAAGCAGAGGCTTTCTTTGCTGTGCTTAAATTTAGGTGAATATGAAGGCTAATACCAACAACCTGGTGTTGCTTCCTGACAGCTAGAGCAGTGCTACAGCTGCTCTTGAGAAAAACTTAAGGCTCAGACTTCCCGCTCCCACCCTTGCTAGCATACAAAGGAGTGGGACCAAACAGTACTGTTGGTAGCAACCCCTTTTCCCTGTCAAGCAAAACATCTGTCTTCCTGTGAATCAAGTTGCCATATTTCTGTACGTGCCTTTTGGGAATCGCTACCACCCCCTCGGGAAATACTCTGTACCAATAATTTCTTGAGACAACAGTTCTTGAAAGGTGTGGATTGCCTAATGCCAGGAGGCTTCTGCAGTCTCTCAGGTGTGAATCGGGTCCTTTGGCTGATTGACAGCCCCTCTGTTTCACTGATTGGGGCTGGACACTCAGGGGATGTTTAAAGAGGACACATCTTCTGTTACAATGCGCATCTCCAAAACAGCACGATCTACACAGCCTGGAAATCCTAAAGGGCTTCTAGGAAGTTAGCACAGCATGACTAGGGAACAGCGTGTTCTCCAGTGTGTTTACAGGTTATTTGTGAAATTTGGACTCCAGAAATGCAAGCGGCCTCACTAAAAGGAGGTTGCAGGTTGCAGTTTCACCGCCCTTGTTCTCTCTTTCAGGCTCTCTGTTTCAAGATGCTGCATTCCAAATGAAAACAATTACTCCTATAATGTTATCTGCCAGGCAGGATTCTGTGGGCAGGGGTTCATGGTGGAGCAGTTTATTATATCCTTTCCTTTGTCGTATGTAATCGATCAAGAGGCAATGAATCCTCTTATGGGTTCCCTGAAAACTTGTCATAGGCTAACTCCTACCTCCAAGTACTATTTCCGAGGAGCAGCAAAGAGCCAAGTCCTTTGTGAAACACCTACTCCATTTCTCCAGTGCTACACTCCTATTTCCTAGTCCCTGTGTTTGAATAATAGTGCAGCAGGGCTGTGTGCTTCCTGCAGGTTTGGGTCCTATGCACAAGAAGCTAGAATTCTTTTGAGATCTTCTTTCTAGTACCCAGTTGCTCCAGACCTTGCTGAGGGCTGGCACTGATAATTTGTCTTCTGTAACAAATGCTTTTATAAGTACCCAATAGCGAGCTATTAATTTTCGAACTCAAGATGTGAATAGCTAAATCAACTCTACAGAAACACATCTATAAATGTACGAAAAAAATTGGCAGAATGAAACTGCACTTCAGCTGTTCAAGTAGACAAGTAACACATTGAACACACCTTCATTAATGAAGGAAGTTGACACGTGCAGTTTGACTGCATCAGCTGAGCAGCAGCAGTTTTATAGCACCCATGTTGTGATCTGCACTGCAACCTCATTTTCCTGCAGAACTGGATTGGAAATCAGCAGAGCTGTGGGTCTCCCTGCCCTGTAACAGCAGATGTGGTCTTGTTATGGGTTACAAGTAGTTTGATTCACATGGAGAATGTGGTACCACTGATTCATCCTGCTAAAAATGGCCAAGGGAGCGAGGAAACCACAGTGAACAGGACTACATGGATGACTTGTACATGCCAATCAAAGCTAACATTGACTTTGCAGTCTGACAACACTCTAAGCGTCTTTCTTGAGGTTTTTTGTGTTTGTTTGGGTTTTTAAATTCCTGGTAGCATACTATCATCAGCAAAATAGGCAGTCATCAGCCAACAATTTCAGCAGAGGGGTCAGTCGGTGGCTAGCTTTCCCCTCACGTCGCAGCTCCCCTCAGGGCAGTGTTGAATAACCTGTGCTGCTGTGGCCTGTTACCTCTCATGAAAAAGGGTTGGGGCAACTGATTTGTAATTACTCAAGGACAGTGAAGTTACTGGTGAGCAAGAATTGTACTTTCAATAAATTAACCGGCCTGAAATTTCCAAGACCTTTGCTCTGGCTTCCCAGAAGCTGTTAGATAAGTGAAAGGTAAAGTGGCTACAGTATTCACATGCCTTACGGGATACAGAATTGTGGTGGTGTTACAGCCCCTTTGCACAACACTGCTGTCGTAGTTCACCATAGCCTGTACCTTTGAATACTCAACTGCTCTTCCCTTTAACAAGCTTTCCAAGTTTCTGCCCTGTCTGTGTGCTTCTGACAGGGACAAGTCCTGCTAGTCATCATCTTCACATACTGGTTCCTGAGTAGAAAGTATTGATGTTTTTCCTCCACAAGTCTAACTGGAATTTAGCCCTGCTCATAAACTACAGAGAGCAGCAGAAGTTGAAGTAGCAGGAAGTAAATTATTACAGGAAAGCATATTGATTTATCTAAAGGGTCAGAGAGAAAAAAGTTAAAACCAAGGGCAGGCCTATATTAGTATTTTTTTTAATATAATTTTCATAGTCTGTAAATTAGGTCCCACTTGTCTCAGGGCTCTTCTCCACTGTGTCTGGATGCAGCAACCTAACCCCTTCCTTCTGTCTCAGAGTGCCCTAAATCTGATTTTGTCAGGTTTCTTTTTACCTATCTTGTTCCAAAACTCTACCTCTGTCCTGGAACACCTCAATAAGCCTGGTACAATTTACAGTTTTTAAGATGGAGATGAAATTTCAGCAGTTGATTTAGAATACTTGACAATCAGCATTTAATTTAGAATCACTGCTTATTTCAGCAGAGAGAAGAAAATCCCTCAAATGGAATTAACTTTTTTCCTCTGTGTTGCAGAAAATGTGACTGTGTATGTATGTAACATGTTAGAAATAATTATTAAAATCATAAAGACATCTCCCACACTTTTTGAATCTCAGACACAAACCTGCAGAATCTTCTTCTGTAATTTTGAACTCCTTTTTGAGGATTGCTATTCCAGTTCAGTATCAGATGCGGTCCCATTGTTGGCTATGAAGGGGTGTTGCAATCCAGGGTACAGCCATCTTTGCCAAACCATCAGAGGGGGCTTATCTGTGTCAGTGACTGCCAGTAATGGCTAGTGAATATAGAAATGGGGGGATCTTCCCTTTTTGAATATATTGTATTTGGGAAGAAAAAAAGTATTAAGTACACAAGTACATTTCTAAGGAAATGTACTTTCAAAGTAGCTAAAGTCACTTATTCTTGTGCTTTGTGCCTCACACTGGACCTCTGATCTTGAACAATAAAGACGCCTGTCTATTGTGTCTTGGCACTTAAATATTTATGAGTGGTGAGCTCTACATCAGTTATCATCATGCATTTTCCATACAGCACAGCAACTAAGCAATACTACAAAGCCAAGCTAATCTTCAGAGCTGGCTCTTGACATTTTCCGATTAATATGCATTGTCCTTTTGAGGGCTAAACCCTGCCTGAGGACACACACACGAAACGATTTGTCTGTTCTGTCAATAGACAAGGAATATGCAGACATACCCCGGTAAAACAGGACAGGCTCAATGAGCCTCTTCATCCAAAGTATTCCAAGGGTACTGAAAATTTGTCTTTTGACGCTTTCTTTTAATTAAAGAGAGTTACAGTAATAACAATAGGAAGAACAACCACTATTTCTTTGCAGTGGACCTTACTCCAGAATCAACTACTCCTTCATCATCACAAGCTTTCTGTTTTCCCTGCCTTTATTTTTTGCAGGAAGCCTTTTGTGTATGGTGAGCTATCAGATGGAAGGTGAATGATCTTTTAGTCCTGGTCTCTTGAGCACTGATTTGTGGCTGCTCTCATTTAGTCTGTAACACAGACTGTGCTGTGTCACTTCTGCACAGAGAAATGACAGAGATGGTTGGGTCAGAGCAGGTAAAGTTCTAGGAAATTCAAAAAGGAGAGTGAAAGATGAGACAGAGCAAGTAAGGGCGAATGTTTTTTTAATATTTGCTTGTATTGGATAATGTTTATTTTTATCGACACATTGTTGCTCTGGACCCAATGTATAATCAGTCATATAATGGGATAAATTGATGTGCAGTCACACAGTTATTTTTACTGAAGCATATAAAGGTGTATAATTTTTGCTATATAAAGAATGCTAAATAACAGAGCTTTTTAGTGTTGGAATTTTTTTTCCCAGAATGTGCTAATGGCCCAACATATGCACACAGTTCCGGAGAAAACAAAGGAATACGCAACTATTAAATACTAACAGCTGCTCTGTTCAGGCAGCAGCCACATGCTGTCCTGTTTCATAAAAATTAATTGGAAAGACTTCCACCCAAAATAATCGTGCCACTTGAATTTTTAAGAGCCAGTTCAAAATGTTTTACTTTCAGAGCAATGACATCCTACAGAGTTCAGATCTACATTTGGTTATAAAAATACCTGCTCTGTATTGCCACACAGCAGGAAATGTAAAGTCCAAAGTGATCACCAGAAATTCACCAGTTCTAGCCCAGTCCTTTCTGGGGAGTCAGAACAAATTCATCTAGATGGTAAAGCAAAAATCTTTTTCTGAATGTCCTTGAAATACTTTGAGTAGGGAGAGTCTGTAGATTAATTTCCCTCATGTTCTTGCTCCAGTGAATATGGAAAACAATTATATGCATCTTTGTTACAGGAGCAGGGGGTTAGTGGCAAATTAAAACCGGTGAGCTTAATGATTTTGTGTATGGACAGTGAGGCAGGATGTCTTACCCTAACTGGGGCATATAAACATTATTTGTCCCACTCAATACCCGTGTTTCTACATTATGGGCTCTTGATTGAGGGCCTGTTAGTCTTTCAATATTTACAACAAATTGCAACTTTGATCTTTCACAAGCAGGTCATAACTTTTAAACCTCTAATCATTTTTGCTGATCTGCTTTGGAGGGGCCCTCCCGTTTTCCTGCATTGTTCATTTGTGCGTGAAGCCACTTCGCAGACCAGTTGCATTTGTGAAGGATTTTTCTATATGTACCTCTATCTACATGCACATGTATCTACCTATATGTATAGCATTTGTCAACAAATCATTTAGCCAGATAGTGAGGATGTGCCTTTGTACTTTCGAGCTTGTGATGAGAAGCAAGTAACCAGCAGGGACATAGATAACCCTGTGGCAAACATTATCAGCCTCAATAAACACCCTTTGTGTTAGTGCTCCCCCCAATCCTTGTTACTTACAGTAATCAAAAGCCCTTGTAAAACATATTTTGAAACATTTGAAACATAAAAAAGATAATATTTTACTAAGGCTTATTTTTCTTTTACTATTTTAGCAGTAAATATTTTCTCACAGGTGTCAAGCAGCTTGATGCATAATGTGATTTGAAGTGAGACTATTTAAAGAACACTCGTCAGCAACATTTGTACTTTTCTACTTCTATTAGGGACTTTTGGCATTATAAGTGTTCTATAGGTAGCATTTCAACAGTTTTCACTTTCTTCGTTCTGTAGTCCTTCACTACAGAAATGGAAAGGCCATTCAACAGAATCGAGCTACAGAGGCTTTATTTTGGCCGTTAGGCATCATGTTTGTTTTTCAGTTTTGAAATCTGCATTTCTTGCCCCTCTTTTTTTCCCTAGCCTTATAGCAGGGAATCTTTTGTTTAAAATTCAAGTGACAAAAATGTCAGCAAACCCCACTGGTGACAGGTTTTTTTTCTGACATGAAACACAAGTTTATGTAGCGAGATTGTCCAGATAATCATCTACAGGAGACTAAGACCTAGCTTTGCACTCCTTGCTTTGAAAGCTAGTCACAACTGCAATGCCCAGCAGTTGAGGTAAATAGAAAGGAAGGCATGAGAAAAAAAGGCCTGGTGGGCTGATGGTTGGGTACAACCCATGAAGGCAGATGAGAACTCAGCAGGAGGTTATGAGGCAGCCACGGCAGAGTTGTGAATCTCCCACTGCTGGCATTGGTAAAAACTGCAAACAATGAATTCTTGTGCAGATGTCCCTTTTGGCCTGTTTTCATATTTTCTGTACACTTCCAGAAGGGAGTACTACTTCACGGTCTAAGAAACTATTTTCACCTGACAGTCATATGTCACTCACTTATGAAGGAACTTGCCTCACCAGTGTCTTTCAGCAAGCCACTTACATTGTCCATGCATTGGTTCTCATATCTATTGGGATTGTAAAACCCAATAATTTTTTGCATCAACATTGGTGGCTGTGCTACATCAAGGTGTTCGGTGATCTACAGCTGCCTCACACTAAAGCATTTTGACTTTCTGTCACTGGAATAGACCACACAGGACATGTTCATTTGAGCAGCTCTGTCAGCAAAAAAAGTATACCTACAAAGATGGTGAGCTCCTTCCCTTGCATTTACACCTACTTAGCTGCTGATACCTTTGTCCCCAGTTATTTCACTTCCTTATGTTTTGGGAGTTTAATCGTGTCTTCTGGAACACAGTGCTCTGTTCTTTACAAAACTCTTGTCTGAGGCTTGCACACATAGAGGTGGCAACTGGCTTTTAAAAGAAGCAGTATGGTCTGCAGCATAAATCACAAGTCAGAAAAAAACCTAGAAGCCATACTGAGAGACAGATGCTACCTCAGATATCAAAGTTTTTATTTCTGGATACTAGGTTTTCATCTGTGAAACATGCTTTGGTCCGACAACTTTTGCTGCTCACTCAAGAAAATAACTAGTTGTACCATTTCATTTAGAGAACTATTTAATTTTCAAGAAAAGCCATTGTGTCTATTTGTATAAACCCAAAGCGAAGGGTTCATCTTCTTTTACGGGTGTACTCAGGCAGTATGTATATTTAGATACACTCAGGTTACAGTATTATCTGAAGGCAACAGCTAAATAGAGCCACATGCTTAAATAATCTTCATTCTAGTCTTTGCCTTAATTTGTTGTTCTATAGCCATAAATATTAGTTTAAGTGAATGGGATGTCAGTTGATATGAATGGAAGATTCTTCACATTTTGATGTGTGAAACTGTAAAGCAGACATGAAAAGTATACTCTTGTCATTTGGTGAGATTATTTTCTGTAGGCAACATTTAAAGATAATTTAAGAGACTGGAAGCTTGACCAACTAGATTTTGAGCTGACAGTTCTGTAGTGAAATTAGCAAACCCAGGAATGTATGTATTATCTCCTGGTACTTAATGGAATAAGCAGCATGCAGTTGAGTTCCTATTCTCTACAATAAGAAGTGATTTCTCTTTTTGCTTACCATTAGGTTTTCCATTCTTCCACTTACTTCTGGAAACTTGGGCCATTTATTTGGAATACATATTCTGTACAAATTAATTTATAATATGTTCCTATTTGGGCACTTTTTAATCAAGGTATGTGAATTGGGAAACACTCTTGAGAATTTTAACTTCCTCAAAGTAGTGACTACCAGAATCAGTTCCCACTACAGGAAGTGGCAGCTCTGCAAGCAAAACACTGCATTGCAGATAAAGGGAGACAGCAAAGTCAAGATTCTGAGTGCATGTAATAGTAACCACAGGAGTGACTTACAAATCTTAACTTGCAACAAGACTTTTATTAAAGTAACAGCATAATAACAAATTTAATAACCCTCCTCTTTTTAAAAGCGTATTTGGATTCTGAAAGCACTCCTGCCTTTCTGAAAGCACAGTGCCTTTTAAAACCATACATTGGGTGACTTATCCTGTACTGACTCACAATTAATAGTTCTACAAACACGTTTTGTGAGGCTGAGAGCTACGTACAAGGCAAGTACCTTAAACTGAGTTGCATAATTTTAGCCATTATGCGTTATGCATGGCAATAACCAGGATAATACAGTGAGAAAAGCTGTGCTTTTATTGCAGGCCATTTCTTCAGAGCTCATCTTCCAGGCTTAGCACAAGGAGAAACAATCTTCTATTTTTTCAGTGCACTTCCCCATTTTTCTTTTCATTAGCATTTTTTCTCAAATGCTATTTTCTACTGCAATTCATCCAGCAAGCATTCCTCTCTTTTCCTTTCCATTCCTTTCATTTTGATAGCTCTTCCACTTACCTATTTTTAGAGGGGTTGTAAGTATACAAGCACACATAAATACGCCTTCTATCTCACATCTCTTTATTTTGTGTGCCTTTCATTTGGATTCAACCTACGTTTTCTTCTTAGATTCTCAAGCTTCAGATCATACAAAGCACAGAAAAAAGTAGTTCATCATATGGAGATGCCAGAAGCTAACTATGCTATGTCTGGGTGACTCAGTGTTGAAAAGGATGAGTGACAAAATGAATGTCAAATTTTCCCTGTAATTGGAAGCAGGAGATAATTTCCTGTGGCTTGTTCTTTTCTTCTCTGTGGCCTGCTGACAATACCCCACAATGAGATTTCTACAGCTGGGTTGTAAGGTGGGCCGAGAATTCCTGAGGACTTAAGTATAATGAAGTGCTGCATCCATCTTCAGGGGATAAGTTCAGTGGGTTTCTTGCTTGGAGCCCAAAGCTAGGTTGGTTGCTGCCATATCCTCTTTCAGCATATGTTTGAGATGATGTCTGGGTGTGTTTTCATTTAGGGATAACTAACCCTCCTCCACTGATTGTAGAAAGATAGCCTAGAGTACACAACCAATTTTTGTCCAGCTGAAGCTGTGAGATGAGTAAGCACACTGCTCCACAAATGCCATGGGTCTTACTCAAGTCAAGTGGGTGTTACCAGTGCTACTGGCCAGTTTTGTATGCACCCAAGTCTGTCTAGCCATTCCATTTGATTAAAATCAAATAAGTCCATGTATTTTGTAACTTTCTGTGGGTTCCCGAATGAAAAATGAGTTCACCTATCCTAATAGTAAAAGCCTTAACATTTTTGTCTGGATTTGGTGGTGGAATGTGTTCCTATAAGCACAGCTATGCATGAAATGCAGATGCATGTGACAGTGTTACAGTGCTCGTTGGTGCCAACCAGGGTTGTTTTGTTCATTGCTGTTGCAGGGCATTCACAAAAAACCTCATTGGTGTTGCCCACTGAAACACAGGAGATTCATGTTATCTATATAGAAGCAAACTTTTGTTTTCCAACAGATCTCTAGGCCTTAATAAGTTTCTGAAAATGCAGTTTTGTTTTCAAATGACTACTTGATGCAAATCCTTTCTGCAATTTGTGTGAATTTGTTATAGCTGGGAATGCCTACATTTTATTAACACACAGAAGTAAATGCAAACATCGCAAATTATACCCAAGAATGTTATTTCAAACATGCACAGGAATTCCCCAGCAGAGATCATTATGTAGACTCTTACCTCAACAAAAGCCTTGATCAGGCAGCTGGGTCATACAATGAGCAAATGCAAAGAGCCACTTGGAATAATCACTGTTGTCCAGACTGTGAAGCCGTTCCATTGGATCTAATCCCTGCTCGAGGCACGGTGGTCTCTTTGATCATGCTCCAGCCCTTTCTTCTACAACTTGAGCCTGCCTCAGCTGAAGCCCACCCTATTACTACACTCCATTTTAGCATACAGATAAATTAAAAGATACAATGCCAGAGCCTGAAATGTAGCTATTTGCAATGCAGTCTTTGGTTTTCAACAAACTAGAAATTTGGAAATTACTCTAAACTGTGCCTCCTAGTTGCAACGCTGAGCAGCTTTTATTTTACCTGTCTAGAAAATTTGATTCTATCACAGGAGAAATGAGGACGCCTGTTCTAGGCAACAGAATGCTATCTATGGCTTCATTGCCAGGGGACGCTACAAATGAAAAGACAGGCATAGGATAAATGTAATTACCTGATAGGATAAGATGTTATAAAATGCCCTTCATGGCCCTGGGCTGAAGCTGTTGGGCAAATGTAAACTTCTTCCTAGCTGCAGGGAGCAGGGAAGGCAGTATTTGCCTTGGGCAACAGCAGAGAGGCAAAGGTTGGCCACGCAAAACATCAGCAGCTAGAAGTGACTCTCTAGAGCTCAGTTTCCTCAGATCTAAGAGGAGGAACTAGGAATGAAATCTGCTTATAGTCTCAGCTATCCTAGGATGTAAGCACGGATGTTTTGATTTGGGTCACCGCATCATGTCTTATGCAGAAAGCCGTTTCTACTGAAAATTGATAGATCAGAGGAAGTTCATCCTATTCAGAGTTATATTGAAGGGTTTAAGCTCAGCTGCACAACTGTCTTCACAAATAAAAAGGAGGCCAGCGCTCAGTGCCTCTCAGAGATGTGCACGTGAGAGGGCCCTCTGAGGGGAACAGAAGAATAGGCAGGAAGGGGTGTGCAAAGCTATCTTATGACTAATTGCTGTTTGCAGCTGCAGATAGACACGTGCTTAATTATCTGCTATATGCATGCAAATTTGGTTGCTGTCACTAGAGTCCAGATGTTCCCTTCCATTATACTGAGTACAACAAACAAAAGAAAAAGGGTCAGAGAGCAAAATAAAAAGGGCCAGGAGTGGCAGCTTCATGATGTTTTCCTTCCTGTCATATACTGACCATTTTTCTGAACTCCCCATCGCAGAGATTTGTAAGCTCACAGACTGAGTGTCTGGTCAGGAAAGAGAGGAAGCCTGAGAAAAGGCATTCCCCTCAGCACCGGGGAAGAGGTGCAGGCAGGCACTCAGCCCCACAGCCCTCCCCTGGGCTGAGAAGAGGTTGGGACACCCGCGATGCTACACAGGCACACAGGAGCAACCCAGGAGGGTGGTACTGAGTCTCTGGTTCAAGCAGTCCGTGGCTGCGCTCCTTGTTGTAACCACATAACCTAAAATTGTCCAGTCAAGTTAACACCAGTTTCTAGCAGCTTCTCTGCTGTAGACACTTCCCTTGGCAGGGGTAAGTACTCTCTGAGCAGTACCAAGGCTTACTTTTTCCTGCGTACCTTTTCTTCTTCAACTATGAGGTCTTTTTCTTGCTATCCATCCTCTAGGCTTGTATCTCGTTTTTAAGCATTTTTTTGCACTGATAAAAAAACCTAGTATTTTTTTCACAGAAAGTGAACTGTAACTTTCCTAGTTTTAACTCTTTGCAGCAAAGTCCTTTTTATAAGGTCTATGCATTGTGTCCCCAACATTTAAAACAATAAGCTACACAAACACAACTAGATCCTCTTTTCCTATCTGCCCAAATTCAGGAACAACAGAGCAATGTTGATTTATACTGATCAGGCTCCTGGCCTTTATTCTGTTTGATGGCATTCAGTGTCTCTTTGAAAGATTTAATCTATTCATTCCATTTTAATTAAGTAACAGTAATGACCAGTAGTGGTTTTGCGGTGTCTGTTTTGAATTAAATTTGTGCTGAGCATATATATCATGTTGATTCGTTTTACCTTTTGTGATAAATGCAAAATACATAGATTCAGGGATCATGTGTCCTCCTAAGTGGCTCTGCTTTGGGAACATTACCTTCCTTTAACATGGGAATATCAAGTTACAAGATTCTGACTAAATGCAACGATCAGTCCAAAATTTGGTACTACTCTTCTGCGTGTAGGAATAACGAAATTGCCAGAAGAGTTTTCTTTCCTTTTGGCCTGGTAAAGTCATAGTGGGATGACTGCAGTTACTTTTGATTTTGAGCAGCATAGGAAACAGCTGAACCTCAGTGGGGTCTTTGGCAACCAGGTTGGATGGCTCACGGCAGGCATTCTGAGACCTCCTCCCAGCACTGCCTTCACCATTGACACTCCTCAGGGAGCACGGTTTATCTGCTTGGTGTCTCTGCTTCCACTCTTCTTGCTGATGCAAATACCCTTTGTGTTTGTGTAAAGTTTCTATTTACGTATGTTTGCATTAGATGGATTATCTTATATTTTATGGAGACAGTGTCCTGCCCTTTATTACAAAACAAACAGATTTAATTTGCAGTAACAATTCTCTATAAACCTTGGCAATATCTTAGAATACGTTTTTTATAAACAGTACGTAAGATTTACTGCATGTTTTAATCAGGTGTATAAACCAAAGTCCCGTGAACTGGTTCAGTCTTTGCACTAAGCCACTGAACTTTGGATCATGCCTATGTGATTTCTTGGAGAAATTTTCTTTACTGCTTAGGTTACTGTCTCTGGGGACATGTCATTACCTTCGAATTAAATGAGCACAGAAAAGGGAAAGTTAGAACTTTATTGCTGATCTGACACTTTGTTCTCAGGTAAATTTTATTAGTTGAAGCCCTTGACCTCGCCAGAGGAGTCAGTACCTCGGCATATTACTGGCTCTCCAGGTTTGTAGTAAGGATCAGGACAGTAATTCTGATCAGGAAGTAATCAGGATCTAGAATTAAGATTTATGGTAGGTGCTGTTACCCAACCATGTAACTCCTCTATTAAGTAATAACTCATGCTGATAGATTTTGGCTTAGTATGCTAATAACACCTTGTAATTAAAACTGTGTCAGCAAGAGCTGGCCGGACACATAGTCTTTCATTTCTCTATCCTTTAAAATGTTTTTCTTCATTATGTCTTTGGGCATCAAAAACCAGATTTCAACAATTCTTTCCGGATGGAAATTCCAACAGTTTCCTTCCATATTGCCTTAGTTTTGGCCAGGAGAGAGTTAATTTTTTGCAGTAGCTGAGGGAACATGGCTGAAGGGGCATGGCAGGAGGTTATTCCATACCACCTCATGTCATTGCCAGGAGCAGGAGTAAGGGACTCTCTGGCTTCTGTGGGGAAGGACAGGGCTTCTGGTTGAAAAAACCATGGTAGCATTGTCTGCCACGGTTCATTGAGTTGGGGGTCCCTGGTGAGCATCTTTGCATGTGAATCACCCTCTCTTTGTACACTTTCATTATTGATATTGTTGCTGTTACTTTTCGTTTGCTTATCTCATTGCTGTTTCCAGTAAATTGTTCTTTACTCAGCCAGTGATCTTCACCTTTTGTGCCCCAATTCTCAATTTCCCCCGCTAGACCGGGAAGGGGCAGGAGAAAGGAGGAGCGGCCAAGTGTCAGTGTGGTTTGGCAGAGTCTCAGTGGGTGCACTGAACAGTGAAGTACCATTCCTAAACCATGATACATATTATTTTATAAATTACTGACATATCTATGAATGTAGTGATTCATTCTTACCAGTGCATAGTCCTCTTGTGACAGAAATATTAGCCATAGGCTCCCACACAATGGAGAAATCTGTTGTTGCTCCCAATTTAAATAGAACTGAACAGAGACAAAAGACCGTGATGCCAACTATCTTTCTTTTTATTCTGTGTGATAATGCAGCAGTGCTCCATCTTTCTCAACGAGTGAGTGACACCTTAACAAAGAAACTGTTTCTCATGGAACATTTCACATGTGCTTCACATTTGGAACAACCTGTAAGAAACACAGTAGCTGGCTGAGGTGTAAAGTAATGATAGGAGTGTGTTTAAAGAAGATCTTATGCTATCAGCTGCAAAGCAGGAGACACAGTACAATATGAACAACAGGTCATAGTGTGGTTTCATTGCTACAGAGGATCCCCTAAACTGACAGACAGAACATAAAAACTCATTGGTTATTTTGCTTGCAATTCTTTATGCTTAGAAGGTGCTTCATTGCAGCTCAGGCAATGACCAGCCTCCTGCAACTTTAAGGTGTCTGGGCCAGCTGCACAAAGGATGTTTATGTTTCTGCCTTGCAGCCTTAATGCCTCCAGTGAAGCTGTAATATTGTATTATGGCACCATCCCCTTTAACAACCCTTTTTCCAGGGATATACATTTAATGTATTTTTAGAAAATGCAGACAGATTTACAGAAGGCTGTGTCTTAAATTTCCTTACATCATGAGAGAAAGATGCAGGAGGGTTTTGGTTTTTTTAAACGAGGAAACCACAAAGAGAATGGTAAGAGGTAAAAGGCATGGCAAGAGTCCATTACAAAACCATAATGCATTTACAGTGTTTTCACTAAGGCTGCGTTTTCCAGGCTATTTTATGAAGGGCAGAAAGGAAGGACATGGGAGAAAATACCCCAAATAATAATAAAAAAAAAAATAAAAAATACCCAGAGAGGACTTACGAAGACGCAAAGAGGATGGAAGGCTAAAATGAATTGGCTCACGAGTGACTCAAAGAAGTGGTTACAAAACCAGAGAAAGTTAGGTTGCCCAATTCATGTTGCTGGTGACAGTATAAAAGGTCAATGGCTCTGTGTTTTAAATGAAAACTCCACGGTAACAAAAGCACAGACCCTTAAGATCAGGTACAAAAAGACTGTCAAAGTTTTAATTGCAAAAGTTTGTTATTAGAAACTTAAGTTACAGTCATTTATAGGCAATGAAAAGGCAGTATGTTTTCCTTTTTTATATATACACGCTCTTTTTTTCTACAATGAATGTGTATTTTCTTCTAGAGTGCCCTGTGATCTATTTCATTTTATTTGCTCTCAGTTCTCAGTTAGGCTTTCTGTCTTTCAGCTGCCAATAATCCGGCTGTGGTTTGTAGTTATAATAAATGGAAACTCACAGACCTTGGTGTCATCTACCTCAGATAGCATGATCCTATTAAACCTAATCCAAATTAACTGGATGAGAACCCTTTGCCCTTGATACTTATACAGACAAGAGAGAGATTTCATGCTAACAATACCAATGTGGTTTAGTCTAGAGTGGAAATCTTCTGTTCTCTTTCTATAATTGATTTGGGATTCAGAAGAACTAACATGCTGTTGAAGAGTGTGGGTTTTTTAGCCATGCACTCTCAGTGTACTGAACATGGTATTTGATTAGTATAATGACTATAGAATAAAAAGTTACAGGGAAAGCCTTTCCTGTGTATTTTATTCTAACATGGAAATTAGTTTTGGGGGCACACTTGAAATGCTACAGCCAAAAGAGGCATATAATTCATGGAAGTTATTGTCAAATGGCAACACTGATGATGAAAGCCTTGGAATTACAACTTCTAATGATTAAAAAATCCCATGACACAGCGTCCACGTGGATTTCTTCAATAGTAAAAATTCTTCATTGATTGAAACAGGACAACTTCTTTCCTCATGTAAAGATCATCCGCTGGACTTGATGATCCTTGAGGGTTCCTTCCAACTCAAAATATTTTGTGATTCTGTGAAAAAGCTTTTTACAAAGTGTTCCTCAGCCTGATATAGATTTATCTATGTGAAAGTACAGAACCTGAAACTCTATTTGGCTTTTATTCACTGTCCCAACAATGTATGACAGCCTGACTCTGTGGAAGAAGTATAACTGAAAAAAATTGTGGGGGAAAAAACCCACAACCACAAAGAAGCAAAGCAAAGAGACTCCTATTTTCTTGTTTTGCAAAAGTAGTATTGTATTGAATAAATACTTACTTATCAATATATCTTACATTTACTCAAGTCTTTATACATTTTTCATTTCTTTTTGTCAACATTAAAACTACTTCTGATAAAATAAAATCAAATGGCAGGGAATTGAAATCCAGGACTGGCTCCAGGTTGTGATGCAAAAATCTTTGCCATGGTTTTTTTTTTTGTTTGTTTGTTTGTTTTACTGAGGGCAGTAAAAGAAGAAGGAAAAGGCCTTTTTTGTGATTTGGGAAAATCTGCTTCACAGAGCCATCTGATCAGCATGAGATAGGGAATGTTACCAGAGAATTGCATGATAAAATTTAACGGTTCTTCCTTTCTCCTTCTGGAAATTTTTAGTGTCAACTCAGGCCAGTAAATCAATTGAGTATTTCCAGTTTTGATCACCTGAGTATTTCAGCAGGGAGATTTTATAAGTAGAAAGGATTCAGTTGCTGCTATCACAGAAGATGATTTCTGAACCCATCACCTCCAGCCTGATGGGAGTTTCTGTCCCATGTGGCAGGTTGCTGTACAGGAGAATATGTTTCTGCAGAGCATCTCCAGAGAGAGGTCTCTGCCATGACACGTCAATCCTTTGCTCCCTCTGAGGCCTCAACCCAGCATGCACCCCATTCCCACCAAAACCGCCTTTACACTTCAGAAACCTCTGCACGGACGCAGATTTACCTATGAAAAAGTTGCCGTAAAAGAGAAAGCAACACAAGATTCGGTGTGAACAGCTTTCTGACACTTTTGCCACCTTGCAAAGCTGCAAAAGGTCTGTAAAGCTGCAAAAATTTGACAAGGGATTAATGGCCAAAGACATAAGGACTATTGATCTGTCTTCTGCTTCTATTAGTCCAGCTTGCACCTCATTTCAAACACACCGAGGACACACTGCTGTACATTGAGAAGGCGGCAGTGGAAAGTAGGAGCGTTAGGAGTGAAGGAGAATTTATCGGCATGCCTCCCTACATCGAGGACCAACCTTAGAAAATGTTTTCATTTTGCAAAAGAAGGTTGGCATCAGGGTGTTGGAGGAAAAAAAATTTATCAAAATGCTGATTCTGAATGACAGTGGAAAAAGAAGCCATGTCAAGTCTATTCAGTCCAGCCCTCTACTCAGAAGAATAAAGCAAACTGCGTTCCCTGCCCTCCACTGTGGGTCATAATCAGGTACAAAATAAAGATCTGAATGTTGAAGAAAACAGTTTTGCTGGGTTAGTCCTGTAATTCATGCTACGTAATTGTAGCAGACGCAGCTGCTATTCTTGATAAAACTTTTCTTCATTTCATTAGAAAAAAAATTGCCTATGGAGGACACTCTGGCTCTGAAGATTGCAAAAAAATGACCCTGTTTTTCAGATTTTTGGATAATCAAGGTGTGATGAGCAGAGATGATGGATACCTGCTCATTCAGGCAAATTAGCATCTTCAACATACAGAAATATTTGCACAAAGCAAGCAGGATTTAGCAGCTTCTAAAAAGCACATTAAAAACCTACCAGGTTAAAACAACCAAGCAAGAAAATGAATGGTTTTAGGAACATACTGCATTTATTTGGTCCCACAATTCCTAACTTTGTAACAAACCCCCAGAGTTTCACTCCTTAAAGTGCTTCAAACTCCATTTATATTATTATTATTACATTAACATCAATGTACATTTTATAAACAATAATCCAAAGAGATTTATATTTTTATAAAATTCTTTATATTAATGGATCAAATTTGCTCTCAAGATGACCAACATTAAGGCAAATTTCAAAAATTAAGACACTGGAGTTTCTCAAGTCTCTGCTGTTGTGGGTGAGAGCAGAATTTGGCCCCATAGGGTATATGCAGTTATATTTTCTGCATATATCTCAAAAGGCACAACAGATTACCTTGGAAATCAATAACATTTAAAAGGGAGTTTATCAAAGCAAATACTTTTCGTTTGCTTTGGCACAGTTCACATCCAGAGGATGCATTTGCTCACCGGCTGTTTAGAGAAAGCAGCCTGATGCTGATCAGCAAAGGGGAATCCACACAGCCCTTCAGCAGACACAGCCCATATGTGCACGATGAAAGTAACAGCAGAGTTACTTCTCTGGGCACCCGTGCAAATTCACTACACCATGAACCTCTGAAATTCTCCTGGTGGGCACGTGTTTGTCATTGAGGGTAATATTCCGAAGACAGCCAGAAAATGGGTCTTTAACTGGAAGCCACGGGATGTCCAAATTTGCTACAAAAAACAAGGTGGAAAGACCGAGTTAATAAGAATTATTTTAAAGAACATTAATTATTGCAAGGCTTTCAAAAGAAAGGGAATGATATAGGACTACATGAATGGATGGGACCTTTGTTTTGGAAAAGAAAAAACATGAAAAAATAAGAAGCAGTAATATTACCTGGAATTTTGCCAAAGTAGAGTGGCTGATACACACGTCTAGGAGGAGAGGACTGAAGTTCAGTGGTATAGTTACTCTGTGTGCCCACCTGTAGCTGCACAGTGTTCTCCTTCTGAGAGACTGCAAAGAAGCAGGTAAATGAGAACTCTTTCTCAACCCTGTTAAAGAATCAGCTAGGTATGGCACTGTTTTTAAATAGCATCTTTATTGAAATTTAAGGCATAGAAAACACAGATTTTATTTTAATTCAGAGTCACACTGACAAACCTAGCTCATCTGGGGCTTAACAGAGCTCACCAAAAAAATCTTATGTAAAGCCTTTAATTTACACAAGACACTTGCCTTGTTCTAAAGAGTATTCTCAGACTAAACAGAAGTAAAATGATTTAATTAAAATGTGGAGCTGCAGTGCTCTGTGCCCACCGTCCCTTCAAAGCTTCAGAAGAAATGGTATGTACAACGTACCTGCAATGGTATGCCACTGTCCATCAGACAGAGGTTTCTTAAGTGTGACTGATGTCTGGAATTCTCCAGCACCACTATTTCCAGCAGCAATGATCTGTAAAGAAGTTATCTGTTAAGATACTGTGACAAAGAACTGGAGCAACAGAGGAAGGTCAGAATTCCCCCTGCTGAATGAGAGCACTACAGCTGGAATGGAAACAGCCTGTACCCACCTTTCCTCCTTTCATGTAAACAGTCAAGTAGTTATCTTGCTTGCTTCCAGCATGGAGGAGTACACCTGCTGAACTCCTTGGTCGAATGGTAAATACAATCCTGAAATCCAATCCCATCAGCAAATTACCTGTGGAGGATTAAACAGTGGGGAGAGGAATGATCAAAGGAGGAGATAATTGGAAAACAATGTAAAAACAAATGACCCATACATGTACACACTTCAGACATAATTCCATATACCATAATCTCTACACAGCTTACCAATGGTGATATATCCTCCTTCATTAAAGAAGTAAATCCCTGTGTCCATGGGAACATCCAGACATGGAAGAATGCCCTTTTTTTGCTGAGGTGCATTCATGACTTTTCCATTCACCTTAAAATTCCTCAGGCAACCCTTGAAACTCTTCATTGGTATATTCTGAAAGTGTATTTAGAAACACAAATACTAAAGCATTATGGCTTTTTTTTTTTAGTAATAATACTAAACATCGGTTCTTTTGGACTGTTGGACTATAGAAAGCCAACTGGCACTAAAGGCATCTAAACCCATCTTAGATGAAATGAAGAGGTATTACAAAATTCTACAAAAGTGCTTGAAACACAGTAATAGTTGATTCTGAGTTAACATGACTCCTGCTTGTAGAACAGATGCTTCCCAATGATGTGTCAAAAAGACAGTACAAGAAGAATTGTGAAATCCCAAGTACTGCTTCCCTTCCTAAGGCTGTTTATTTAAATCTGATTTTATAAAATGCCCTGGATCATTAATTGTCCCATTTTTTAAATAGAAACCACACATATTTCAGATTGAAATCCAGTTCTACATCCATAATTCCTTAATGAGAATGATTCTTTTTCTTCTCTACTGATTATGGCTTAATCTACTGAGGTAAATGTTCTGCAGAAAGAAATTCCAGAAATTTTAATTTCTGGAATTAAAAATGTGGCTTTGGTCTTCTCTATTTTTAAGGAATAAAAATGAAAACAGTACATGGTTGTCATCAGTGTCTCAGCAACATATTGAAAATATGGGTCCAGATGAAGGCTGTGTGAACAGGTGAGGAAAAATCCGTAATGAACCACTGCAAACACCAGTCAGATGGTGCTCACGCGGTGCTTGAAAATCCCCCTCAAAGCTTTTCAGCACGGAAATCCTGCACATTAAAGACTTTCCCATGTAAATTAGTGCAGCATGGGGAGTGTGTGTGGGTGGATGTGCCAATTATTTACCTGTTTTTTCAGTGATGGCAGCCCTCCCACGAAGATTGGTGGCTTAATGCTGATGGCAGAATTTGTTGCCAATCTTCTGTGCTGGGCCCTTAGACCATCAACGACAAGGCGGGCGTTCTTCCCATCTGTGCTGAAGACCACCTTTCCAGGAGGCAAACATAACAGAATAAAAAACCCAAAGGCCAATGAAAGCCTCTGGAGATTTTCTTTGTCTTTAAATTAAACACCATATTGTTGAAACATTTAAACTGAAAATAACATGCTAGGACTATCAGTCTCAACGAGGTCTCTCAGAGACCAGTAACCACATGAACTTTCAGGCGTAGGAATTAATTTCTGATGACCAAAACCGAGTTTCTACTCTCTTAAAAATGCAATAGGCTGTGCCTGCTGTATGCTAGTTACGCTTTCACCGTGGTTCCGTACTACTTACAGTGTGCCATTGCCCATCATTGTATTTAATACTGGTTTTGACTTTGATTTGTTTTTCTCCACAGCCAAGTGAAAAGACAAAACGTCCTTTTGAAATGTGGAGAGCCATATAAGAGTCCTCAGAGCTTTCCTCCGTGAAAACTATTAATCCTCTTGATGATCGAGTCCGTACATCTATAGAAAAATGTAACCTGTAGTGGAAAGTAAGCATATTCAAGTATAGGTCTATTTTGTTAGTTGTTGTATCTTTTCTGTTCTCCAGTAAAACTCCATTTGTGAAATGCAGAATAGCATTTGGGTGGAATCATGGCATTATACACTGCATTTCTGAATGTGAATGAAACTTGACACATTCAGGATAAGGAACTGGCATCAATATGTACCGTAATTGTCCACCACATCCCATTCAATCTACTCAGTTTAGGTAAATGTTTGCACAGAAAAAGAAATGACTGAACCTTTAAAACCACCTTTTGTTATGGCCCAAGACGTAAGCAAGAAGAAAATCCTTACACTCAGCACCCAAAGAATCAAGCAGCTTTGATAATTCAAGTATTTGGAGGAGAACAGAGAATGTTTTTATTACCTGTCTGTAGATAACAACGGAGAAAACACGTAGGACATGAAACTGTTGGGGATGCTTCCAAGGAGATATGCTTCACTGCTGTCATGTAACCGAGCTGGTAGAGTGTGGTTTTGCACATTAGCAGCTTTCAAATAATCAAGGTATTTTTCATTCTGTAAACGGAAGATAGAATTGAAACATTTACTATACGTGCACATAAATAGAAACATTTTAATCAACCCATTTAAGAGTTCCCACCCAAGGCAGTCAACAGCCTTCCCTAAATGATGGAAAAGCTGTTGTCATTCTAGACAGGTGTGGGTTTAGCATGAAACTCCAGCAGAGTGAGAACTTGCTTCAGATGTGAGATGGAAGGAAAGAAAGAACATCTGAATCTCAGTTCCAGAAATGATGGCTGTGCAGACACAGCCTGGGCATCAATATGGAGCAAAGATGACAGTAACAATAAGAATACCTTGAGCATCTTAAGACTGAGAGGATTTTTAAATTCCTGCAGCAGCACTGGTTCAAGGTTTTCATATTCCTGGCAAGCTCCGAGGGATACGCCAGTCTTGCCAGTATTATCAACGAGATTTTGAACCTCGGGGAGCTGACCTGCCCTGTATTGATGAAAGCAGTAAGTGCTGTGACTCAGCATTCCTTTTCTTTAGCGTAATCAACAACAAACATATTGTAAAACCGTGTTCTGCACAAAATGTATTTCCCAGTGACACGATGTTAAAGTACCAATTTTTATTTTTTAATGAAAAATGTACGTTCAATGCTGTAAATCATACTTTCCCTGGTTCTGGTAATTTCTTTTTGGCTATAGAAAAACACTGATGTTTTGTTCTCGTCTTTTCTAAACAAAGTAATTCTTTGCTAAAAGCTATTTTAAAAACACAAACATATGTGGCCCTTGAAAAAAGAGAAAAAAAATGACAGCAGCCTTGATTAAGATTTCTGAATCAGACTACAAAACTTTGATTGTTAATTATATATAACCAGTTTAAAATCAAGAAACTATAGCATCATCAGGTTCTGCTTCACTCTCTCCTTAAATAAGATGTTCTAATGAGTTTTGTCAAGGCGCAAAAGCCCATCTCAACTTAATATGTAGCTCTAGTATCACAACCAAATTATCAGAAAGAGTGTCAAAGCCAATTTGCCATGTGTATAAAGAATAATATTAAGTAATACTATAATTTTCTAAGTTGCACACAGCATCTCTAATCAGTAAATTACAAAAAACTTTACAACTACAAAAAAGCAACAAAGCTCCTTGCTTGTGTTTTTCTGTAAAAAGAATGGTAGAGTTGGGAGTAGAACCTGAACTTCTTTAATGCATTCACTCCATCAGAGCAGCTACAGTATTAATTCTTCATCTATTTTTGCACAAAAACTTTCCAAATTTGTTTTCTGATGGGAAAGTTTAATATATAGGTTACTTCACTGTCTTGTAGTGCTTTAAATGAAGACATAATTTGAGCAGCCTGCTCTAGTGGAAGGTGTCCCTGCCCATTGCAGAGGGGTAAAAATAAAGATCTTTAAAGGTGCCTTCCAGCCCAACCCATTCTGTGGTTGTATGACAATCAAATCAAAATACACTATTTTTTGAAAACTCCACACATGTATAAAGACTCATCAAAACTTAGCTAACACAAAGCCTCACTGGGACACGACTTATGACTCATGGAATGCTTTTCTTCTAGAAACATATTTAAGCATATTTTTTCTCCTAATTTGCCTGTAAGGTGCCTCTAATAATCAGACAAACGTGAAAAAAAAGAGACAGCCTAAATCAGGCAGATGATTTCTACACATATGCTCTCACTTGTTTGTGTAACTGTTTTGGTTCTGTCAGTAGCTTTGCTCCTTTCATTACCTGGTTCCCTGGGGAGCTACAACAATACAATCTAGCAAATCTTTTTGGATGCCTTGTTGGGACATATCCAATTCACTCTGCAGAGTTCATTCTTTGGCTAACAGACTACTAAGCAGGTATGATTCAGACTAAAATTCCTTTACATCTGAACAGCAGATTTAATTATAACTGGATCCCATGTATAATATACCTGAAAGAGTATTTGAGGGCAGCAAAGTTATGCATTCATGGAGGCCTCACATATGTACAAAAAAAGCGTTTTAGCAAAAAGTAATTTTAAGTGATTAAAGAAGGAGAACAGGCCAAAACGTACGAAACATAATTCTTTCTAGGCTAATTACCTTTTAATAAAGATGTTTGAGATGCAACCTTCAAAATTATCTCCACCAAATTTTATAGGTCTGTTTGATTCCTGTGAGCTTGATGCCCTGGGAGAGTCAACTGCTTTTGACTCATCATCAACCATCAGATGTACTCTGAAACAAAGTGAATAAAAATAAGCATGGTATATAAAGAAATAGTTAGGAAACTAAATAAAATATATATATATATAAAAGAACCATTTGACAGATGTGTTTTCTTGTTACATTGCGATTATGCTAGAGCTTCATTAGTTTACTTCCGGGACTTTTTCAGTATGTGCTTATTGACTGCTGTGAAATCGCTCTGCTTTTCCATACTAGATAAGGAGCAAGAGTTGAAGCTCATACTTCAGCCCTACAGTGCAATCCTGGTGCAATTGAAATTAATGAAAAAGCTGTCATTGCCAACTACAGGACAGGATTTAATTCTTTGTGTCAAAATGGTACGGACAGTATTAAGTTATAATCACCTAAAGTTACAGCCAACCATTCAAAACTTTCCACTTCAATTAACACTTATGTCCTTTCCTGCATTCCACAGCAAGCAGTACAATTTAGGAGCTTTTCAGTAAGGTGTCTCCTCTAATATCTAATATCTGCATAACAGATCATTACTGAAAAAACAGACACAGTATTTGTTTCTTCCCTGGTCCTTTAACCACCTGTGTTACAGGGACACACATGAAGGTTATGGGAAGGGGAAGAGCTCCAAAGACTCCAAAGCTCCAGCTAGACAAGCAGTCAAAACTCACACAACCTATAAAAGAAATGCATAGTAGGGTACAGCTGAAACATCACAGGTACCAGCATGCACATTCATAGACCAAAAATCTCCTTTCCCTTCATTATTTAGGTATGCTCTGCTAGAAGAGACAGTTTTTAGCTATTTATCCAAAACATGAGTCCCACAAAATTGGAATTTTCTTTCTCCAACCACAACATATAAGAACCAGATGAAGACCTGGACTCACCTGTTTTCTGTTTTTATTACTGTCACGTAATGCATAGACCCATCTTCATATTTCTTTTCCAGTTTGATTTCCTTATCTCGCATCTTTGCAGTTACAGAGCCAGGACTCAGAAAGATGGAAAGAACATCAGGCTGTAAAAGAACCCCACAAAATGATCAGCTAAATAAATGCAAGAGCCTTTAGTTCTTGCTACTGCCATTAATGCAGTTCTCAGTGGCTGCCAGTAGGCAACAAATTTTCTTACACTAGAACTGCATTTCTCAGTCATCTAGCACCAGATGTTATATGAAGTTCTGCATGATTAGTATACCTTCCATTTCAGAATACCTCTGAATAGCAAACATTTATTTAAAATACTTGTTTATTTTTACCAAAAGTGAAGGAGTCAGTTCTCCACTTCTCAAATGCCTGGTGTGCACTCCCTTCTTAGCTCCTCCAGCCAGCCAGAACGGGGTTCTACTTAAACTTCCCTGCTTTCTGAGGGATCATAGCCAAAACCAATCCCTTCCCTCTGCCTATTTGGACATGGTAACATTTCTATGTGGGCAGAATGCCATTTTTTCTTGAGAAAATTTCCAGCCAATTAAGCAATAGTTTTCTTACTGGGATGGTGGTGTCAGGTGTGTGAGCTGTTCTGCACAAAGCTCTAGTTCAGAGCTCAGTTACTCACCAAACTGCTTGTTGGCCAAGTGAAGAAATTGCCAGAATGTGTTTCTCTGGCCTATGACATGCAAGATGCCATGCTCAAAAGGCATTTCTTGCCTTCAAATACAGGAATCTACATGAGACTTACGACACAAAGTGACATGACTGATTCAGAGATAAAACCCATCACATATGCTTAGCTGAATGTGTTTCATACCTGCAGATCGTAATTTAAGAGTGTTCCAGCTGAAGCTGTGGTCTGAAAGCCAAAGCCAACTTGGAAATCCTTGGGAAATGGGAAATCTGCTGCACTCAGGCTTAGTGTTCCCTCCTTGGAGAAAGCTGCAGATCTGACAAGCTGAAAGAGAGAAAATAATGCTTTCAGTGATTTTCCTTTTAATCAGAAGAAATGCCAATATGAGACGACAGCTGCCCCACTCAACATAACTGTGATCAGCTCCAGTCAAAACAAAGCACAAGGCAAACCTCAAAAACCATTATTTCAGTACAGAACACTGTCAGAGTTAGTTTCACCAGCATTAACTACGGTCTGAGAAACTCTAAAAAGGAAGAGGAGGCTTGCTGAGAATAATGAGCTGTTCACCTCTAGCTACTCTGGCTTTGAAAGTTTTCACATTTGGGGACACAAAACTGAGTAGCTGGAGGAACAGTTTGTAACTATGAAGCTGTGCAGATGAGCTACATAACTGATACTGTGTGAGTCATAGGACACCTTTTAATACATGAGAAGTCTTACAGATACAGAGAATGAAGATTAGATCCTCTGCAAAGATAGTCTGTGAAGAAACTGCTCTGTGAATGGTTTAGATGCCACAAGTGAAAGAAAATAAGCACAAACTCAGTGCAAAGGGCAAATGAGTAAAAAGGGCAAATGAGATCATACACCATGTAAGTAGCAGTAAGTAGAAGCAGAAGGATAGTTTTCATCTCTCCATGCAGTACTGGTTAAGACAGCACTGAAATGTCACATTGTCCCATTTTAAAAAGAATGTGGCAAAACTCAAGGATGCACAGAAAATAACTACAAAACAATCAGATGAGTGAAGCCTTAGAATGAGAGACTTCAATGGAAGTAGTCTGTTAAGATTTTTCAAGAAAAAAGGCTGAGAGGTCATTTAATTAGGAAGTGTAAACACCTTGGCAAGAGGAAAGATACAGCGTAGTATTAAGTATTCCAGCCTAATCAATAACAGCAACTAGAAGCCAACAAGCTTATGTGGTAAATATGAATACTTAATTGTAAACAGTATTAAATAAGAGGGTGGAGTATGTGCTGTAACAAGCTATCACAGTGGGGGTGGTGTCTCTTTTATTTCCGTATCTTCATACCCAATCCAGGTTCTTCTATTGCTATCACATGTTAACCAAATATAATTTTTGACCTAAGCAAAACATAATGGTCCAAGATTTATAGACAAACCAGAGTCTGTGAATTCCGGCGGAAGTTTTTGAGGAAATTCATTAGTTACCTTCCAGTCATCTGAACATTTCTTGCTGACACCAAAAGTCTTATCAAAAACAACAGATGCAGTGATTGGGTTTTTCACATTCTTCATGCAGCCCCGGAATGGAGGTGTGGATATATTAAAGCTGGTTTCAGGGAGGGGAAGGAAAAAGAGTTCAGTAGCCTGGAATTTCAAAGCACATACCACTATAGTAACCTATGAATGCTGACAATATATGAAATAGAAAAACAGAATGAGAGCAATCTTTCTTGTTACACATACCTCATGCTGATCAAACCCAATCTTTAGGATGTGCTCCAACAAAGATCTCACCATTAGCCAAAAATCACAGATTATGATCATGTATTATACACTTGCTTTTCATGTCACATTAGATAGTCGATACAGAGCATCAAAGAAATTGTGCAAGGAAAGAGTTTAGATGGAGTTTCCCTACAAAGCCTGTATATTACAGTCTTTATAGTTACTCACCGTTCCCGTAGAAAAGATGGAACTCCACCTAGGTAGTACTCAGTGAAATTGAAGACATATATTTTGGCTGTAATACCAGGACTGACATACACAACTTTGTTTTTTCGGTCAAGCACCAAATTAATCTGAAATACATGAATAATGAGAATCACTTCACATGGCAGAAACAAAAATCATTTAACTGATTAAAAGTACCCCCACAGAGCCACACACAGTGGTGGTTTTTTTCCCCCTCCTCTTGTTTACTAGCGACTTAAATCAAGGATAACTGTGGTAGTTCAAAGGTATTTTGCAAGCTTTGGGCATTTAGTCAAAGCAAATACCTAAGGAAAATGTTCAACTATCCAAATACAAGGTGAGGTTATATTTTTGTCTGAAAGATTGCCCTAAAAACACACCTCAACTAAGATTCAGATATTGTCTTGTATTTGCAGCTGAAGATTCAGAAGCTGCTGCCTGGCTCAAAAACTAAGTCAGTTAGCTGGCTGAAGGTAACTTGACCCGGAAGAGCATAAAGATTCCTTGCAGCAGATCCTGCAGCTTACACTATTAAGTTGGAAACACATTAAGGGAAAAAGGGAGAACTAACCAACAAAGAGAGCAAAGGTTTTCAACAATGTCTTTATGATTTCACTCTGGTACTGCTACAAAAGAGCTGGACTGAAGCTCAGGATACAAGCCAACAACAAAGACTGCAAAAGAGTAATCTCTATAAAGATCAGCCCACTCTGAAGAAATAAACCCTTAGGTGGTGAAAACACTAATCTAAGTATGAAACGAATGCAAATACTTGCAATGTACACAGCTATCTTTATGTAAAGCATTGCTCTGACAAAGTTTTTTCCTTTGGTGATTTCACTGTTAAAACTGAACTATTCACATTAAAGCAGGACAAGAGAAAGATTAATTTTCAAACGTCCAAACTAATCCCCAGTGATTTGATTTCCTCACACAAAAGGAAAACTCCACAACTAAACTTTACAACAGGACAGTTTCAGTTAATGTGTATTTTTACAACTAATGATACATTGATTCTTTAAAATTACATACTTGTTGATATGTTCCATCATTTACAGGTTTTTTGGCTTCTACTTCTTTTGGAATTTCAGAGTCAAGTTTGTATCTAAAAACTGTATGACCATTTTTAATGAGCACACTGATGAACTGATCCTGCGATTAAAAAAAATACCAACACAATTAAACTGCCACAATTTCAGATATATATTTCACTGTCATATGAATAATTTTAATGAAGCTATCTAGTTGCTTCAAGAAAGCTTTTCAGGGAAAGGATAACACAAGGCAGACTAAAACTTACATTAATCAATTAATCATAATTACTTCAAACTATTATAAACAGATCTGCTATCAGCTCCAGGTATTCTCCCAATCTCTAAAGGACTTTGTGTCATTTCCAATGTCTACTGACTTTTTACAGCATTGAAAAATTATCCAGAATATGTCCCAGTGATTGCAAATACGGTTACAAGATTACTAGATAAGTAGCACCACTGTGGTTTTGAGCATCTTTACAGGTATAAGTCATCATGTCACTTCCTATAGTCTTTCTTACTGTTTCCACACATATCTAGATTTGGGAAGAGTACACTTCCAATTTTGGAGGATTTCAATATTCCAGCATTGGTTTGGTTCCAGTTGCATTCCTCCTTTCCTGCCCCCAGTTCTGAATTCTCTGCATGGCCTAATGGAGGAGCTTCTTGGAATGATTTTTACTCAGCCTTGACAAAGTGAGTATTCAGCAACCATTTTAGAATCATAGAATATCTCAAGCTGAAGGGACCCGTAAGTCCAACTCCCTACTGGACTTACAGCAGAATCTACTAATTTTCCACACAGATGAAAATGACACTTTTAAGATATCTCCTTACAGTTACTACTAAATCTAACATGTTCTTTAATAAGCAAGATTTTTAAGATACTCTTCGACCACAAAACAGACAGAAGCATTCCACACATTACCCCATCTGCTGCAAAAAACACGATGCCTTCATCTGCAGTCGTCTCAATTGTCTGCTCGTACCGTAGTTGTTCAGCACTTGTTTCTTTCGCTTTGACACTGGCATAACCAGTGCCCTCAAAATAGCTTTGGTCAGTCTCTTCTTTATACCTGTTGTAATTCAATGTCACAGGTGTGACTATATGAGAACAAGAACTTCTACCACATGGACTTACTGTCATTATAATTTTAAAAAAGCTGAAGTTAAAGCATTTGGTACAGGGCCAAATTTTGATCTAACCCAAGTGGAGAGAAAACCTTCCACTGGCTTCTATCAGACTCAAATATGGTTTTTAGAGAGGAAATCATTAATGACTGACTTTTTTGAACTCAATGTAATATTTACTTTATAAAGTAGCTGAACACATTAGTCCACAAATTGTGTCTGGATTTTATAACACTTAAATTTAAACAGATTGAGATCGCCATAGATGTGAATCACGTCATTACCGAGGCTTTTCTCTAAGAAATGTAATAATGACCAAGAGTTAGAAAAAGTCACCAGTTTAGTGAAAAAACAAGAATTCATAATGATAAAATCACAAAACTGTGAAACACTTCTGTGTTCATATCATACCTTCTGCAGGGTTGCACTCCAGTGGTGTTGAGATTAAAAGTCCTCTTGAAGTTGTAAAGGCTGATAATACGCTCATTTAGGCTGTGTAATTCAATGCAGCCTTCATAACGAGGATAGTTGAGATTACGTGGAGGCTGCAAAACAGTGTCATTAAAACCATTTCATCAACATTAGCTAACAAAATTTTACATTGCTATCTAACTGCTAAGACTTACTGCAAATATTATTAAGACATAGAATATGACATTCTAAATATATATAAAAGATACTATATGCTTGTATATAATATCCAAACTGTCTAATAACACCCGAGGTGTACTGCAGCACAATTTAAAGTAGAGTCCCATGGATTGGGAACAGTATTTAGCAGGGCTGGACAGGTTTCATGCTTTCCTTGGCAAATGAAGTACCATCATGCTCCCTTCTTTGACCTCTAGCATCCTACAAGCCAGGTAGATTCTGTAGGAAGCAGCATCCCCTTGCATCCCATCTACTCCTGCTGACATAGATAAACTTTTACACATGCTTTTGAAAGACTGCTAGTTCCAATCTTTACTCGTAAGAACAATGGGATTATTAACACCAAATCTCTTTAAAACACTAAGAAACTCTGTACCGTAAAATCTGGTGGGTATCCTCCAACATAAAAGACAACGCTGCTGGGATCAAGATTTAGGAGCATGTCACTGTCTCCACTGCTTGCACTCCTAGGGCTTTTATAAACTGGAGAAGTTGATGTTGCTGCTTGGATGTACTTCAGCTTTGCATACTGGTAAATCCTAAAACCAAAACAGACAGGCAGAGTATCACATCACACTAATAAAAGATGTTATTAGCAGGTTTTCGAGAAGATTGTTGTGCACTGTGGACCTTATACCTTTCAAACGTAACTTGATCCATAACAGCTTCCTCAGTTTTGCTTTCAGTCACCAATGACTGCACTCTTACTTCTCCATCGCCACCTCCCAGGTTATAGACACAAGTAAGGTAACCATCTTTCACAGCCATACCAATGTAGTCCTTGGAGGCCTAAAAACAGCAAAGCAAATAATAATTAATAAATGATTAATTTTAATGAAGGTAAAATACAGCAGTACTTCCTCAGAGACATCATCATGCTGTGCATGAGTCATAAGAAATCCACCCACCTAATGACGAGAGTTAAGTTTATCAGTTCTGGGAAGAAAAAATTGCATCCTATGTGTTGCACTGATTCAATCAATATTATAAACTAATTGAAAAGTCATGTGTGGCTGTTTATTTTTGTAACAATAGAATCTAAAATACTTTTGTCACTTGTAACATCTCCCAGCTAAAGCTATGAAAACATTACACCTTTACTAAGAATCAGACTCAATGTCTGTGAAATAAAAAAGGTGTTCAGAATGACACAGTGAAGGACAGTGGTTCCTACTGAGGTGACTGGGAACAGTCATTTTCCCCCAAAAAATCACATTTTATTTCTTTGAGATACCGTATTCCAGAAGTAACTATTAAAATGCTTTCAACGGACGTCCCGACTAGCTATTCAGGGGTGAAAATATGAAATCCAGTGTAGAACAAATACCTCTAAACAGCTTTCTGTGTAGGCACGAAGCTCACTACAGATACAGCTGCTGTCAAATAACATGACTAGGAACTGCATGCAGGAAATTTTTTCATTGTTTGATGGTGATTGAGCAAACCTGAATGCACAAGCAGGTCTGCATTATTCTGCACATTCAGAAGACAAAAAAATTAAGAGCTGAGGGGCTGAATTTTAAAACTGAAATGATCACCTTTTTTTTTAACCAACAGAGAAACTCAGAGTGACTCATATTGTGAAAAGAGTCAAAGCTCTGAGGCAGGAGTTGGGCTGAGTTTGTGCTGACTGCTGCAGAAACTGACAGTTCTGATAAGACTGTGATGGTATCCATGACAAAGAAGTAACTTCCAAAGGAGCAAAACAGCAAAGCATCAAAGAACAAGGCTCAGCCACTTGTTAGTTACTTTGCCAGGGAAGGAATGAACAAAACACTTTTACCACCACTTAAAGGCAATCGTAAAGAAATAGGCCAACAGTAGCTACAAACTTCAGTCGGAACAGATCACTTCCCATCCTTTTCTCAAAACATGATGTCTAGTCTAAAAATCAGATTAAATATCAAAATATACCTACCTCTTTATTACCCAGGTACAGGACAAACCTATTTTCCCTCTGCTGGATGTCTGGTCTTTGCTGAGGTCTTTGGATAAATAAGGAAAGTGAAGTATAGCCTTTTAGATCTTCAAGGTTGCTTGGAGGTCGAACCTCTACACCAGAGCTGCCATTGAACCTCATAGGAATAGCAACCTGTTAAGAAAATCAAAGGTCAGTATGTTATTATTAACTATTGCTAGTACTCCTATACTGGTGTGGCAAAGTAACTTATTATACATCCTAGTCATGTTTCAGCCATCAATTACCACAGATTTGGACTCTGATCCTACCAAACAAAATAATTAGAAAGCAGATTGGATAATGAAGTAGTCTGTATCATCAATACTTAACACAGCACTTTTTTATTCCAGACATCTATTAATCAACCCTCACGGTGCCTCTGTCAAGTATCTGCTATCTTCAACACACGGAAAGGGAAGGATGTGCCCTGTAGCCCTAAAGAGCAAGTCTGTGAATTATTTAGATGTCTACAAACACACCCTGATGCTTCACTTAGCCGAACTTGACTGTCTGTTGGGACTTACAACACACCTCTGATATTATAAAGACACGTCCTATTATAGCTAAATACACCACGATCACCTCTTATTCCCTATAACTCTAGGCTATTCGTGGTGATCTCAGGGATGCTTCTTAGGGACCTGAGACGACACGGTCACTTCAGCAACCACAGCAGTTGCTTAAATGAGCAAGGGCAGTCTAATAAGGTGCTAGTAGCCAGCTTCTAACATCTTGGAGCAGCTGGAGTAATGAGCGCACAGGGCTGCACAACTTTTTTGGCAGTATCAGCTTTCAATTGGCCACGCATGGGTGGAGAGCCCTGTCTCTAAGCTGCAGAGCCAACTCTGTCCCTGCTGCCAAAGCCACCACAATGTACCTTGGAAGGCAGGAGGCTGCTGAACAAATAAGTATTACAGAGATGCCCTGGGGAAAAAAAACTAACAGGAGAAAGATGTAGCAGGATGCTACTGCATCCTGTCATTTTTATGTACGAATTATTATGCTTCCCGTCATCACAGTTACTTCAATTGCTGGGTAGTGCTGTTGAATTAAATTTATGTCTGGTCTGTCACACACATTTAAATAAAGTGATTTAGAAAGAGAAAGAGGAACGAAAGTACTGTTGTGTACCCAAACAGGTCAAGAATGATTGCAATGCTCAGGACAGACCTTATTTGCAGCATCTCTTGCCTGCTGAATCAGCTCTCTTACACGATCGATGTTCTCAGAGATGTTGCTTATTGGCATCAGCTGTTGGTTGATAGTCTTGATCTTGCTGAACAGATCTGGAAGTTGGTTTGTCAAATTTTTTACTGCAATGAAAGGAAAACAAATCATTGATGTTAAAAAGGAGGAGGAAAGCAAGATGCAAAAATAAGGTATCACGACATGATCATCAGAAAAGCAGAGGACAGGGTTATAACAGAACAGTTTTGTCTGGTCCTACAGTATTAGGAAGCTCTCACTAAAAGTAGCAGTTTACACAGAGGTTATTGTACTCCTGAAATTTGTGGCCAAAGGTATTTGCAGAAGCAGTCAGAATCAGCACTTCCAAAAATGTTTTAGATAAAGGCCCAGAAAAAAATACTAAATAGAACAGCGATGTGGTCTCTAACACTATTATTCAGTGGCTGTGGATGCTAGGGGAGAATGAGGATAAAGGACAGAAGACAGGATTCAGGCTTATGTGCATTTTCTGAGTAGCATCTCCTGCTGTCACTGTCAGAGAGTGAATACTGAGGTAGTCAGACTGCTGGCCTGACTGAGTAGGGCATGAATTATACCCCTGTGTCAAGGCTGCTAGTCAGAACAATTTAGTAGTGAGTCTTACAGTATCTGGCCAGGTTTATTTCAGGAGAAAAGAAAATATTATAAGAATTTCAACTTTCATTAGAACAGGAACGAATTCCTCATCTCCTGTGACTGCAAAAAGCCAAAACCAAAACAAAAAACCCCACCCTGAAAGTATTTGCAGACTTCAACCCTATAATGCAGAAGGCAAATAAAATTAAATCCAGACCTTTCGTTTTTCTAAATACGACTTATAAACCAGTCTCATAACTGCAGGGATGATTTATAACCCTGCAATACCATGCAGGACTAGCTCTTGTATTTGCATAATTTAAAATGTTTTCCTCTTACTTGACTTTATCAGATAAAGCTGCTGAAAAGACGTAAAATGAAGTTGTTTGGGAATGTGATTGTTCCTTATTTTGTATTCAGCACAGGCTCTGTGCAATTCTTTTCACTCCATTTCAGCTAACAGACGTGCAGCCTAAGGTAATTGTCTAGGGCCCTTCTCTAGCCAATGTAGTAGAAAATCACATAATCACAGAGCAGCTGAGGTTGGAAGGAACCTCTGGAGGTCATAATGTCCCATCCCTGTGTTCAAGTAGGGCCACCTAGAGCCAACTGCCCAGAATTGTGTCTAGGCAGCTCCTGAATATTCCCAAGGATGGAGACTACACAACCTCTCTGGGCAACCTGTGCCAGTGCTCAGTAAAAGAAGTGTTTTGTCATGTTCAGAGGGAACCTCCTGTGTTTCAACCTTTTACCCCAAGGGCACATTGCTGGCTCATCTTCAACTTGGTGCTCACCAGGACCCCCAGGTCCTTTTCTACAAAGTTTTTTTCCACCTTGGCCACCTGCTCAGCCTATTCTGGCACATGGGTTTATTCCTCCTCAGGTGCAGGACTTCTCCTTGTTGGACTTCATGAGGTTCCTGGCAGTCTATTTCCACAGCCTGTTGAGGTTTGTCTGGATGGCAGCACGACCCTCTGGTGTATCAGCCACTCCTTCCAGTTTAGCGTCAGGAGCAAAAGTGCTGAGGGCACACTCTGCCCCATCATCCAGATCATTAATGAAGATGTTAAACAGGATTGGACCCTGTACAGAACCCTAGGGTACCCTGCTTGTCACTGGCCCCAAGTCTTTAGAGACCAGTCATGGCACCAGCTTTTAACACATACCACAGAATGGCCGGAGTCACTTTCTGCTGTGCCTGTCCCTTTCTACTGGCAATAATGGAGGCTCAGGATACTAACTTAGGGTATGTGCCTAACTTTTGAATGACTAAAGCTTCTGCTGCAAAAGTCGCCATCTTCACCTAACAGTGATTTGAAGCACCTGCAATACCTGAATTGTTTGCCTCCATCAGTGCTTTGTTGAAGCTGGCACTCTGTGTGCTTCCATAGTTACTCTTAATTTTTTCCACTTCTGCTTCAATTGGGGCCAGTTCACCCAACACACTGTCCGTGACAGAGTTGGCATTTTCTGCCATGTTCCTTGCACTGGTGATGATGCTGTCGATGTCACCTGAAACACACAGAAATGAACGTGCAGATTCTCACAGTAACAGGCGAAAGGGGCAGGCCAGAAGCGATCGCTAAGTAACAAACCTCTGTTTATCCTGTTGAGATTGTTTTGAGCAGTGATGAGATCAATTTGCAGTGCATTCTTCTTTCCATCAGCGACATCAAGTCTTTGCTTTAGGTCTTCGAGGTTTGGACCAAGAGCTGCAAAACAGTGAAAGCCCCATGTGAATTTTAAACAAAAATATCAATTTTCTGTTGGACAGGTGGTGTTACAGCACTTGTCTACACTCTTACACAGCTCAGGCTGCCACTGAGCATTGAGTCCACTGCAAAACAAGTACAAGGCAAAGGATTTGCCAGACATGAGCACTGCAAAGGTATAGAGCATAGCAGAAGCAGGAAATCTACTTTCTCGCCTTTTTGCCATTGGAAATAACCATCACAAAATGTCCCACTGTAATGGAACTGGCTTCTTTTCGTTAAACAAGTGCTGCAGGGCTTTGCTGAGATGGGAAAATTTATGGTCCAATGAAAGCTTCTCATGATGTGTTAACATTTCTAGTATCACTTTCTTTCTTAGTACCTTGCAATGTCCTTTTAGTCTCCTGTGCTTGATCCATGAGTGTACTGCTCTCAGTTTTTAACCTTGCAGCTTTTCCTGATAGGTCTTCTCTCTTCACAGTCTGATAATAGAAGCATGGTACTGTAAGATTGCTTGATAATTACATTAAAATTTTCAGAGTAAAAGAGAGAGCCCAATCCAATTTAAAGAACCCCCAACTCTACAAGGGCAGAGATCTCACGTGAAGAACATCACCTTTAGCAACAACTATCAAGGGTAATTTGGTCTTTAGCAAACTTCAGATGGATTTTAGGGCATTAGGAGGAAATTACTAGCACACACCTGTTAGATGTTATGCCTCTGCTGAAGAGCTTACGGGTATTAGTAGTGCAGAGTAAAAGAGAGAACCTGAAATCACCTGCAGTGATTACCAGTGCTGCCTTGTAAGATCTCTTTATTTTGCACTGAAAGCAACGGTCAGTATTAATCAACATGCAGAATAGCAACTCATATAAAGGTCACAGAAAAATAAAGCATGCCAAGACACACAGGTGTTTAATTTTGGGGCTGCTGCGATAGTGAAAGAAAATAAAAATCCGGTCGTAACAAGTTTGCCACCATTTGGCAAATGATACTTACCGATAAAGCTGAGTCAGCTGCTTTCCCAGCTTGGTTGGCTGCTGCCTCTGCTGCCTTGATGGCACCAATAATATTGTCATAGGCAGTAGAAGCTTCCACAGCACAGCCTACCAGCTCGTCCTTCCTGGCACTGTTCTTTATTCTGCGGGAAACAGGGTGAAAAATGCAGCCTTCTGCCAAGGCTGCGAGATGTATTCTGAACAGATGTGAACTCGCTATTCTCTCAGTAGCACCAATACAGAAAATGCTTTTCAATTAGGTCTGTAACTTCATTCTGCAAAAATTTCAAACTTGGAGGCAGACCCAACATGGAAAGACTCTTCAGAAGACAGGATAAGTTCAGGCATGTGGAAAAGCACAACTGTGGTACTCCAAAGCAGCCTTTAAATGATTAAGATAGAGAGAATTCACCAAAGCACATGGTCAATAATAAGGCACCTCAATCACAGCCCTCCAAATACAATTCAGTAAAGAGGAATTCAGAGAACTGTAGGTTTCAGATCGTCTCTGGCTGCTCCAGCATCTTGATAAAGCACAAGATGGAGCAACTAAAAGACCTTTTGTGTTTTCCCCAAGAACCAGCACAGCAGCTCTGGAATCAGAAACAATAGACAAAATTTCTTGTACCCACTTCCTGTGAACTATACAACTGCCTAGTATTACCTGCCTTGTATTTGTGAGAACAGTGTCTTCTTAATTGAAAAAAATCACACTGAAAGCTAACAAAAAAAGTAATGAAAATATGGTTTTTTAACCACAAATTTTCCAGCCAAGTTAGCTATTTTGGAATTTAACTTTTCGAGACTTTCTAGTTGGTATAATGACAAAAAGCAAACAATTTGCACAGGCAAAAATAAATCAGAATTTCACTTTTTTTTTCATTTTGTTCTGATGTACCACAGAAGGCCTCCAAAATCTCGCCCATAATTCCAATGTAAAGCACAAATAATGAAGAGAGAAACACTTGATTCCTATCAAGTTTATCATATTTTTGCCTTTCTAGAAGATTCCTTGAAGGATGAGAAAACTAAAGGAGGTCTTTTCCTCCACAGTGCTAAGCAGGTGTACCTGAACACTGCCAAGACAGCATTTATTCCAGTTATTTGCCTCAATTCTTTGTTATCATAAAAGCATCCCTGACTAAGATTACCAGAAATAACTCTACAAAAAAAATATGCTAAACATTTTCCCACTCCATAGATGAGGATTTTCTCTTGTTAATAAGATATTAATGAAGTGTTAGTACAGTAGTATAAAACAGAATTATTGGAGTTCACACTTCTGCGGGGAAAAAAATCAGGAAAAATATAGGATGATCTGGTTTTTGGAGAAAAAGAAAACTTCCATACATCATGAAGAAGCAGAAACAGACCAACTTAATTTCTCTCTAGCTCTGCAAATGGTTATTAAAGAAAATGAAGTTACAGACAGACCATTACAACCACAGATGTTCTGTGCAAAAATTACTCATTTACAGGAATGGCAACATACTCTTCCAGTTGTTTAGCCAAATCTTGCAAAGATTTGGCATGTTCCTCGGCCCTCACCACCAGCGGTTCTTTGCTTGCTGATGAGAGATTTGCCACTTTTTCATTCATATCCTTCCTTGCTCCATCCAGCTGCGCAGCCAGGCTTTCATATTCCTATGGTTTTAAAAAGACATAATTTTATTTGTATTTGTACATGTTTGATTTTGTCTCTGTCTACTTCAGTGTTACACATACTTTGCACCTGAGGAGACCAAAGGGAAAAAACATTCCCTTCCAACTTACTCTGCAGGTTACTGGAAACAAATTCCAGTCATTACATTATGCTTCCAGACCCATTACATAAAAGCTGAGTCAGAGCAAAGACCCTTCTAGCCTAGTATCTTGCCTCTGACAGTGACTAAAAGCAAATAGCCAGAAAGAAATACAAGGATAGCACAACTGCTTACGGTACTTCTCACAGATGTTCTCCCAAATTCTGATATCTGCAGCTCAGTGTCTTCCTCAGACACATCACAACTCTCAACAAGCTTCCCTTACAGAAACCTGTGCAGGCAGGCTCCTTTTGCACTCAGGACAGGCTGTGAGATCCGTTCTTTCTTGACTGGCTCAGGTAAGCCTCATCTCTAACAAGATATTGGAGTTTGTAACCCTCTCTTAAGGTGATTAACTTTACCTCTTTGCTCTCTTGCAATAATCCAAGTGCACTGTTAGCTTGTGTCAGGGAAGATCGGGCAGAGCTCAGAATATCCAAGACACTATTCTGTTGTGCATTTGTCTCCTCAATCCGTTTCTGAGGAAAAATGAAAAGTTGAACATGTGATTGAGCTAAGAAAAGGGGCAGGAAAAACCATATCTTGAAACCAAAATTAAAAAAAACAAAACAAAACAACAAACCCAAACCTAATCTAGCTGGCAGTAGGTACAGTCACTTTTTTTTTCTTAAAATATGGACATGAGTGTGCTAAACCAGTGATATATTTCAGCAAAACCACAATTAAAAGAATGTGTCCTGCAGCACTTATTCCTTGTACTATTTTACCATCTCTAAAAATCAAACACTGCTCAGTAATAACAGCTGTTCCTTGTCCTGATGAGACCTCAGAAGCTGTTTTGTAGAACATTAATCCCAAATAATTTATCAGTATTGCACACATTTTTGCTCCCATCCTTCATGGCTGTTAAAGGTAAATACGTTACAGAACTTGCTATGAAAAGTACATCAGCATCAGGCATTTGGTCTAGAAAAGGAAACAAAAACACTAGTGGCAGCTGAAGGGAAGTGCTAGTAAGAGCACGTCTGCTCTCATCCCACCTTCCCTGCTCTCGTCAGAGCTGTGTCTTGGTCACGCTGCTCTGGTCACACAGAGAGGCCATAAGCAGCATCACACTACATTTCTACCTGTCCATACACACATCAGAAAATGGAAAGAGATCCTGAAGAAAGTCTAAAAATTAGTGCTGCTTGGCTTTGTGAGGTCAAAAGCAGCAACCAAAACCACTTCTTATCTTCTGAGGTTTAACTTTTTTCTCCTGAACCCAAACATTACCTTAATGTCTTCTAACAGAACTGCGTTGTCTCTGTTTAAGCCTTCGGCCTGCTTGATTTGTCCCGTCGCATCATTCAGAGCTTCACGCAGGTCAGTGATTTTGGATTCATATTCATTCAGTGCATCCCTCACAACTTTAATAAGCCCATGATTTTCTTGGTGGTAGTTTTGTAGTTCATTCTTAATACGTGTCAGTACTGCAGTATCAGGACCAGAAAGAAAAGTTTCATCCAGAGAAGAAGGGAACCAGAACAAACTTGGTTAAAAAGGGCTTGACATTTAGGATTATGAAGATGTACTTGTGTGAACTGAGCATCTTCTGCAGTGCTAATTTCAGTGCTACTATAGCAAAGGTACTACTAAACAAACAGTATTATTTGTAATAGTAATATTCAGAATTGAATAGCAATATTCAGATCAAATCTGCTCACTAGTTTGCTGCTGAAGACACAGAACACAGATAAATGTTCTCTAAATTAAGTAAGGATGAGGCTGATCTGAAAATACTAATTTTCTTTTTTGTATGGAAATAACAAAATTTCATCAACAATTTCATCCACAGTGTAGACATCTACAACTGCGCTGGTTATCAAAGCCTCCTCTGTAATCAATGGAGAGATATGGGCACATTTAATTTCAAAAAACATAGGAACACAAAGGTTGTCAAATTGATCACACTCTTAAGCATATCCATTTCACTGCCAACAAAATAGATAGAGAAGAGTCACTCAGAGGTAGATATCAACGTTCACGGTTGATGGAAATTGACTGTCACTCATACGGTCCTTCATACTCCTCCACTGTGCCTCTGGTTAGGAGATAAGCCTGTGACTTTTCTTGATGTCTCTACTGTCCGGAATCACGTTTCTGAATGCCCCAGTCAAACACATGCAGAGAACATGACAGGGAGTACAACTAGTGCAACTAGAACTCCTGAACTTCCTCGTCTGTGTATGATCTGGGCCCTGGACTACTCTAGCAGCTTCTGAAAATCTGTTGTTAAATTAAACATGCAATTCTTCTAAAATAACTCTATGTACCGCTGCCTATCTCTTACAATACACAGAAGTATTGCATAGGTGTATAAGGATTGGCTACATCTTTATTTTACTGAGATTGACCTAGTTACAAGAAAAGGATCTACTGGGTTTCTTCCCCAGCTCAACCCATCTTCTTCCATAACAAACTAAAAATGCCTTTAAATCCCCTCCAGAACTACCACTTTCCTGTTGAGTAACAATCACCACAGACCTCCGGGATGCACTGCAAAAAGCCCCTCCCTCCACTCTAACCCAATCAATAATGCTTCAGATTTAAGACCGATCTTTCTGGAAAGTCAGAAGCTGAGAGAACAAGCACTTACACCGCTGAGCTTCCATTCGCTCCTTCTCTGCCTCAGCTTGAAGCTGGCCAAAGCTGCGGTTCCGCATCTCCGCCATCATGCGCTGAGCTTCGGCCAGTTCTTCAGAGGCATCTCCCAGGGGCAGGTTGTTACCTTCTGCGTTCGTACCAGCTATCTGTTCCAAGAGCACTGAAAAAAACCACTGTCAAAGTTAAAAAGAGGATGTGCTTAAGCCTATTCAAAATGCTCAAATGATGGGGCCAACCTCTTTTCTGCTTCATTTACAAATTCAGGAATAGGCATGTCTTATCTTTTCCTTAATGACGCAAATCCATTTTGCATTAATTCTATTAGGATGAAAAGTATTCCATCTCACGCAACCAGGGATAGTAACACAGCACTGGCCTTGGAATTTGTCCCAAATGACCAAGTTCACAGCAATAATTTTAAACTTCTAACTTTAAAGAGCCCATGATAACAACCCAGAACAAAGCTAGACTTGAGTCAGGATGGTCAAATTTGTTGCTCAAAATCTCCCTGTAGTGAAGCTTCTCTGTCCCTTTTCACTTCATAGGGAACATAGAGTCCTAAACTAACATTATATGCTAGATTTCTAATAGGAAGAGTGAATTCTACAGCTGTGAGTAAATTCTGATTTATGAAGTTGTTTTCCAAGAAAACCTCTTATGCTTAATTAAGAATATTGTAAATAAACTGAAAGGATGCTATAAAACAAAACATGAGTTAGAAATTATTTTTTACCTTGTATATTGTTGACCACTATTTGTACTTGTGAAACCAAATCCTTGCCTTTCTGATGAGTTTGGCCAAAATTGTTAAATAATCTCTCAGCTGCTTTGTAGTTCTTCTCAGCCTAGCAAGGAAAAAAATTATTAGCCTAAAAGTATCTGGATACAGCATGCTAACACATAGTCAGGAGATGCGAATTTTCAAATTGATTTGGTAAGTCACCTTTTCCTGGAGAGCATTTAAATCACGATCTAGTTTAACGAATTCTGTCTCCAATTCGTCTACCTTTGAACCTTGATTATGAACAACAGAACGGTAGTTGTTCAATAAGACCTGAAAAGAACAGAAAAAAATAATCCAATAAATCACACACATAGCACAGCACACAAAAAGCAAAAAATTCACTGGATTAAATCTTTATCCAAGGTAAACAAAAGCAGAATTACTGATATGACAATTGACCAATTCCTTCCCAAAACCTGAGGTTTTTATTTGTGAGTATAGCAACCGCTATTCCAACTGAAGAATATTTTCTTAGAATGAATTTTGGTAATGGCAACTGGAATGTTGGGGGGTTTTGGTAATGCAGAGACATGAAGTGCTTGAAAAAAGACATAGCTAGAGGGAAACCTCAGAGGTACAACTTCCAAGGTGAGCAGGCCTCGGACAAAGCAGAAATACTGATTCTGTTTCAGAGCATGACATGGAAACCACAGCTACCTTCTAACAGGTGAAGCCCAGCACTGCCAGCATCTGGTATTTGGAATCCAGGGTTGATGTGTGTCTCCTGGCAAACTGACAAGACTATGGAAAAAGTTCCTGGGTTCATTGCCTATCCACTTCATCTGAAATCCACTTTTCTGTTTCTGAGTGCCTACCTTTAAGTCCTTGATGCGTGTTTCCAGGTCTCTCATCTGCTCCAGAGTGTGGGTACTTGCATGGACATTTTGCAGCTGAGACTTGATGAGCTGAAGCTCGTCACCTATTGTGCTCAGATCGTTCAGCAGTGTAATCACACAGCTATCGCAAGCTGGAGAGAGCAATGGAAATCAATACGTATCCTTGATACTTAACACAGAGAATATTTCACTGAGCACACTAATAAGTGACATGCGATGGAAAAGCCTTGAAGCTTGTCACCTGGTGCTGCCTGAAGAACAAAGGCAGCAACAAAGCCTGCAGCATTAAAGGAAAGTGACCCAAGCCAGAAGTAAGGAGGAGGTTCCATTTACATCTGACCAGATGAGCACCTCTTCAATCATTTTTCCAAGTATTTGGTTGAATGTTTGCTTTTAAAACATTCATTACAGGATACCTCAGTCCTTTTTTAAACTCTGTCACCCTTAAAAGAGTCACCAGTATGTATTTAGAGCCAGCTGAAAGTAATCCAACTGCAGTTCTATTTTATTACTTACAGTCACAATCTTCATTAGGATCCACATCTTTTGGTTCATTATTGAAACATTCTGAAATCACAAGATTGTCATTAGTAACTAAAGTCTTCTTATGGAAATACTACTGAATTTTTAGCCTCACTTTTCATGTTTGGCAGCCATTAAAATATGATGGTGCCCTTTCATAAATCCATACCCACTGTGAATGAGCTGAAATGCTCAGAAGGCTTAAATATGCCAAAATATTCAACTCCCATTTATGCCTTGCTGAAAGCAACACCTTTTCCATCCCTCAAATAAAACCAACTGTAATCCCACAATATATGCTACTTGGATAGCAGCAGGAGACCCTCTCACACCAAGTGTGCCAAATGTATTGCTAGAATTTGCCTAGAATAACACCACCAGGACTGGAGACAAGATTATATTGTTAAATCACTTCACCCAGGACATAAGTTCAAACCCCTTTATCTACTTTAGTATCCAGGTTCAAACCGCAGGTTCTGATTCTCAAAAGAGTGTCTTACCCACAAGGAACTGAGAAATATTTATGGCCTTCCTTCATGCCTGTCACAGCTTGCAAGATTAAGGTATTAATCAAGCTTGAGAGAAATCCACAGTGTGTGCATGGATGGAGGCACTGTACGTAAGACAAAGCACGCAGCTTGGACCACAGATGCAGGTGGTATATAATGAACACTGCCCTCAGATTTTCCAACAAGCCAGCACAAGTGACTTTCTGTCCAATGCACTCTTTTGTTTGGTTTTCACAAACCCTGTTATAAGAAGCTTAACAGTCTCCAGGTGCATGTGGAGTAACATCCTGGGATCCTAACTTCTAGGAGACAGGAGAAGAACCTGCTCCTAAAAATGCCATCATATAGGACAGGAATCTCCCCATCTTGATGCCCATGTTCCTTTTACAGACTTGGTCCCACTGCCAAGTTCTCATCTCCTCTTGAAAATGAAAAGGGCTGTGCATCTTGGTCAAAGATTGAACTTGATGATCTTAGAAGTCTTTTCCAATCTTAATGATTCTGTACCTCTTACTCTGAAGGAAAAGCATGCACTCAGTATAGGCTGCTGCTGTCAAAGAGTCAACAACAGCTTGCAACTTGTGAGAGGATACAGTGATAAAATTGGACCCGAACTTTAACAGCAGCATGAAACAGCCTGGAACAAACTGCCTAGTTGTGCCATTTCCTTTAGCACTTGCACATTAAGTCATCAGGAAGTTAAACAGGATTGGTAGCGATCGCTGCTGCCAAAAGGAGACAAGTCATAAAGAATGTATTTTTAAGAGAACGAAGGAAATTTCTCTGAAATTCAAACATCCATGCAGTTCTGCTATTGTGTCATTCAGCTAACACCAGACACATTTCAGCTGTCACTGTGAAGTACCAATTAAATAAAACTATTATTACAGCTTGTGCACCAACAACATCAGCCAAGAAATGGTGAAGTGCTGGCCAAGTGCCCAACATCACGCAAAAGGAACCTGCTAGAACATGCTGTGCCAGTGATCACAGAGGGGGTTATTCCTAATGCAGAGAAAGAGATGGCTGATCAGGATGTGTAGCCGGAGGAAAAGAAACTGGCTTGTTGAATATTGCCCTGTGGATTTGTTTGTCCTAGCAAACTCTTGCTTCAAAAATAAAGGAATGATAAAACATCAAACACTGCTTGGATCTGTTCCATACAAGGTATAATGTAGAGATGCATTACTCCAATGATGAAATATGAGATGAGAACAAGCTACTGAAAAATTGCACCAGCTGCCAACAGGAGTTCACATCACTTGCTGTTTTTCTAATTTCTGCAGCCAAGGAAAGACAATGGGTTCCTTGCAGTTACTAGACTGCAGTATGAACATCAGCGCAGAGAAATGAAGAGTATGGAAATACTTTCAGCTATCAGTTGGAAACTTCACTAAAATATGAGGAAGAAAATCTGCCCACAGGGAAGGAAAAGTGAAATTTTATTGGTGAATGAAAATATGGGAGAATCAAGGACATTTCAGGAGCAGTGGCCTATGTTTCTGAATATAAGAGTATCCCAAGGGACTGAGGTGAATTGAGGTAAAGACACTCTGAAGAATGTGGGATCAGGCCCTTTACTTCAGAATTCTAATAGATAAAGCAAATATATGCCCATGGCATTACATAAGAGCTCACTAGTAGTGAAGTACACATGTGACTGATTCTGGGAAATCATGGATGTCTCAGATAGCAGAGCAGTGTGTAGCAGGATTTATAGAACAGCCTCCTGAGTCAGGTTCTAACTTCCACTTTAAATGCAGTCAGCTTGGATACCTAAGAAGGCAGTGCCTGATGCAGACTCTGAAGATTTCACTAAACTGTGCCAAATACATTTTAATAAGGCATATTGAGGATGCTCAGCTTCCTAAATCCGTAACAGACTGGCATGATACGATTTAACCATGTCAGCAGAGAAACCATGATATATTTAAAAACACTGCCATGAAACAAAACCAAAATAAAGTTGGCAGTATTTATGAAGGGAAATACAGGATAAAACCATTTAGAAGGGTAAACCTGATAACTCAGGACAGCCCTTCTATTACTATGGTGTTATGTTTTAAGAAATCTTATATTTTGTAAATAATTATCTACATTTCTTGTAAGTCTAGATCCTTCCTTCAGTTCAGTTTATCCAAGTACCTTCCTTCTTTGCTTCCCAAAGAGAAAACAATGCTCCCTTCCATGTTCACAGGCCCTCACATACCTCCAGTCAGGTGGTCACAGCTAGCCAGCTGCCCATTATTATTACAGTTACATTTCTGACAGTAGCCTCCATATTTTTGTGGATTTCCAAAATATCCAGGAGCACAGCTAGATAAAGAGATACAAGTAATTTTTATTAAACAGCTGAAGGCAATTTTGTGAAATAGACTTCCCCTTGAGATAAAAACCCAGTTATTCTCCTGAAGAAACTTTCAAGAACTTTTGATTTCATGCCTTGACTTAGACAGAAGAAATGTATTTTTGGTTTACATACTGTAAACTCTGCACTATGCTAAAAATATCTTTGTGAGTGCTGCAGAACTTTTTTCTAAAAATAAAACAACTCCCACAGTGCTCTTGTACGAATAATTCACTTAATCTGAAAAAAAAAAAACAATGCACACAGATACATACATACATAGAAAATTTGACAAGGCTTAACCAAGCAAACCATACCATTCTGGTCTGTGATCCCACCAGAAAACACGTATTAAGGAGGATCACACTGCATGCACAGCTGAGATTTCAACAGCAATGGCACTGAGTGACAGCATCACCCTTCTGCTGCGTGATACTCCCTCTTGCCTCCTGCCAGCAAAGCAGTCTGTGTGACTGATCTCTAAATATTTTAAAGGTAAAACATATTGTTCAGACTGGATAGCTAATATTCCTATAAGTCACTCTGTGGTAAGACCTATTAGGGTGGTAATGCAGGATCAAAGGGCCATGATGAGCAGCTGAGGTACAGCTACACTTGGAAGAGCAAATATCTATAACCCGCAGATTAGACAGGGTCAAGGGCACCGGTCTTGAAGGATAAGACCGTAGGTCTTACTGTAGGTCCTGTGGTCACATGAGACATCATGACTTACTGGCCTCAAATTTCCAAACCAGACAACACCACTCCATTACACTTCCATTCTCTCTGAATTTGCAACTCAGTGAAATTGATTCCTCTGGCTGCCTGAAACTGCCATGCTGTTCCTCTCTTGCCTTGCCAAACTGCTGCAATGTTCCAGCAAAAGAGATGGCTTCGGCCTGGTGTGTGTAAGCTCCAATTGCGCAGCACATCAGAATGATTTGGGATGAAGGGTATGGTGCTAAATGTTATGTAGCTCCTGTTGGATAAGACCACTGAGGCACCATCGTGTACACTGGAGGAAATGGGAAAATGCTTTTAAATTGAAAAGGGGTGAAATAAGTGGGAGTCATTATTACCAGAGTGCAGGATAAGGCAAGGCATAGGGCACTCAGGCAAAGAGGCAGACACCTCTTTTTGGTAAAAATGGTGCAGTCAGTAGTCTGTGGAGAATTGCTTTCATTTCTCCAGGGAGCACTGGGTTTGTGACTGGAATTATGCTACGGCAACACTCTTTAGCAGCTGTTCATATAAATAGCTACTCCTTAGGCACGTGCATACTGTGCATAGGTGCATGTCTAGATGTGTCTGTCCCAATACAGACATCCCTCCTTTTATTGTGTCTCTCAGAACTCTCGGTTTTGAGAAGCAGGTTACTCACCGTTCACAACGAGTTCCTGTATAGCCTTCTTTGCAGAGACACTGGATTTCTTCACCATTTGCCACACAGCCAGTTGCAAATCTTTGAGAAGAAGCAAAAATATTATTGTGAGCATATGATCAAAAGGGTTTTACACTCTAGAGGTTCAGTTTCATTAAATCATTCAGATTAAAAAGTTTTTACACCACCAAATTACTTCTCAGCTAATTTAATTGCCTCTAGATAATTTACTGTGACTAATTCTTTGAAGTTTCATTTTTTTTGTGTGTGAATTATTTCCTTAGACTAAAAAAATTATAATTTCCTGGCCCTGTGGACTGAGTATAATAGTTCACTACCCAGAGGAACACCTAAAATAAACCTTAATAGTGTTGTCATAAAATAAAACAAGTCTGGGTAGCTATTTTATCTTAGTAGGCAAGAATCAATAGCCTGTGCTAGACAACATTTCCTCATGTTTGTCTATCTTTTCTTTTCTTTCTTTTTAATGGATGAAAACATAAAAGGATATTTTTATGTAGCTAATACTGTTTAGGGGTTTTTTAACCAAGGCCAAGTAGAGTTGTGCACAATTTTTGGGATCCAAGGATCTGGTTAACACAATGAACATTTTTCTCTGCTGTTTCAAGCAGACTTATGTAGATTCAAAGTTCAGTGTTTGTGAAGGAAAAGGCAGGAGGTAAAGCAGGGCCATGTTTGCTATTTTCATTTTTTAATCTATGAACAGTTGGATACAGCAAGTCTGTGTATCAAAGACAGAGGTCTGCACTAAGAATTACTGGAATTTGACTAGATGAAAAATTGTCAACTCCAGTAATGCCAGGTGGGGTGCATTTCCTATGTCAGGAATGGTATTCACCCCCCTAATCTGCAGTTATGAAACTACACAGGTTTATGGTCTCCCTAGATATTTCAGAACTCTGAAAGCAAACGATGACTAAAAACGTGTTCAGTCAGCCTCAGGCAAGCACCTGCAGAAGAGGCTGTCAAAACCAGATCTATCAGAGAGTTCTCTGGTAAGTGATAAACCTGTCTATTGTCTGATGGTGTAAATCCCTTACTTAAGGTTACTTGGTGTGTGCTACTGCACCTGGCAAATACTATGTGGTGCCTTTAGCAATTTATAGCTTAGGGTTTTGGTTTTGTTGTTTTTTTTTTAATTTGATTTTATTTACCATGTTTCAGAACTGACCAATGATGACAATCTGGCTAAACACACCATGCATTTAAAATGCAATTTACTGCCCAATTTTAAAAGAAATTTTTAAAGATTGGCAACCTTATTAGATCCAAGGAAGTTTCACTTTTTCACTTTTCATCTCAGTGTGTTTGCACTTCAAACAGAGCTTTCACAGGAAAAGCAACCATACCCTTTTAGAGTTCTAGATATATGCTTAAGATCTTAAATGTTTTTATATCATTTTTGCATCTTACTAATTTTTCTGAATTTATGTAAAAGGCTTGTTTCACTGTTGCCTCTTATCTCCTAGCCAGAGTAATGGTGTTAAACATCTTACATTCCAGTAAAAAAGAAGGAATCTGCATAGGCCCAGTGTAAGGGAAAGGACCTCCATCCTATATTTCTCACTGTGAAGGAAGTGCTGGTGGTTTTGAAAAAAAGCCCACTTCTACAGCCTGGGGCTCCCCAAGGCTATGAGCAGTGTGCCTCTGAAGTTCAGGATCTGTATGAGAATTGGAATACTCAGCCTATTAAAAAAGGCAATGCTGTGAGACAGACCACCAAGCTCTCAATATGAGAACAGAGAAGAAGATCATTATATTCCTATGGTAGCAGAGTTTGGGCTTTGCGGGCTTTTTTCTCTCTCTCTCTTTTCTTTTTTCCTTTTTCTTCTTCCCTCCCCTGCTTTACTCTTCTTACAAGCTTTTACCGTACCTGTTTGTATATGGGCAAGGGCACTCCCGGCAGGAACCCTGGGTGGCATCTCCAAAGTAACCATCTTTACAGTGCTCACATTTCTCCCCAGCAGTATTATACTGACAGTCCTTGAAAAGGAAACAAGCAAGACAGTTAGCAGTGCTTCATCACTCAATATGACTTTACTGTTATTTTAAAAAATGCAGCTAATTTACTGAGAGAATATGTTCTTTTCCTTCCACATAATCCAGCATTTATTGCCAAACTGCCTTCACAACCAGGATAGAACAGTTTCAGCCAATTTTCTAACTGTAGAAAGAGCAATTTCCTCCCTCTTGTGGAAAAGCAACAGATAAACAAGTTGAATTCAACATATTTTTAAAGAAACTCAATCAGATGCAGAGTTAGTAAAGGAGCATTCCATTAATGCACTCTCTGTGTCTTGCTATTACAATTAAAAATCACTACATTTATATGAAACTTTAAATTTTGCATCTTAACGCTAATTAGAAGGCAGATACAATCTTAAAGCGTGCAATCAATTAAGCCCAAGTACATTCCTTTAAAAATCTCATTAAATAAATACAAAAATTGTTTCTCTTAGAAGATTGAGATCAGAATTGAGTTTCATGTAGTTTCTCCAGTGTATGTGTTACTTGTATTTTTCTGTAGTAACTGGAATAAATGATGGAAAGCAAAAGCTAAGAACACAACCGAAACTGATGCAGCTGAGCCACTTTTTCCATGATAAAATTGTTGGGAATTGTATCTTGGTTTAGAAACATTCTTAATTCTAGTGCTAATTGTCATACATTTATATTTTATGGGGACAGAATGAGGAAGTTGCCTTTGCATTACCTAAAGTGTTGCTAATTTAAAATAGAAGTTGTTCAAATATATAAGAAGCATAAAAATATGTAAGCAGCCATAATAAAAATTCCAGATGACCAACAGTCAAGAGGCATTCACACTCCCAAGTTCTACAACTGTTTTGTCTTCTGTGCAACAGACTGATTGAATGTCCCACAGAGCTGAAGGCTTACCAACAAAGCAAAAGATGGAAAAAAGAAAGTGGGAAATTGGCTGGAAGCAGTCACTGAGCAAACTGTGCTTCCATTTCAGGGACTTTGATGGCTCAGGGCTATGTTTGAAGACCCTACTACCATGACTGGCAGAAGAAGGGCATTCTCCCCTACGAATGAGAAATAGTCCTGCCTCTCCCATCTTCTCTAAAACTGCATTTTCCTTCACATTTCTTCACACCAGATTCCCTCAGCCATGAGCTCTTCCCTCAACCGTGAGCTCTTCCCCTAATTTGTTTTCATTCTGGTTAAAGAACTAAATCTATAGCTCACTCATTAAATGTTCTGGGAAAGAACAGCAGAAGATCCAGTTCCCATATGAGCCATTTGACATGAAATTAAACACCAAGTATCACAAAGGCACTATGTTTGCAAAGAAACCATTTTAAAACGCGGCCTCTATAAAAGCTGGTGCATATGTTCCTGCAAAAACCTAATGGAAAATTCAGACTGTTTCTGAAAAACTACTGTCAATTTTTATAAACCTGAATAATAAATTCAACTGCAGAAAGAGTAGAAGAGATATATTTAAAATATATGTGTTGGGTTCATCTTAGAGCAACTTCTTCCCACTCCCTGAAGTTTATCTCCCGGCTTTTTGTTTTGCTCACTCTGCCTATAGAAACTGAAGCAATTCTGTAATTGCAAACAAAATTTCAGCTATTTCACATATAAGCCACTCTAAATGTGCCATGCTGCTCCTCTAGCTGCATGGCATGTACGGGTTGCAGCTGCCTAGGCACAGTGCAATGAAGCCAGAGCAGTAACTCCCTCATGGGTCTTCCTTCAAGTTTTACAGGGTCAGAGACACTCCTGGAGTCACAGCATCTCCAAACCATCAAGTATTGCAAACCCTAAAGGAAAACTTCCAGCTGACTCCATTGCACCCACATGGTACAGGACAGTCAGAGCAGCGTGTGTCAGGGCCACAGCAGAACCACTGAGGTTACGTCACACACATTGGGCTACGTGACATGAAGCAACATGCCATGGGATCAGCAAGTCTCAGCACCATGCTGCTGCGGAGGGAATGTGCCTTCCAGGAGGAAGGGCAGGGACCGTGAGGACACAAAGCCTGATTAATGGCAGAGAGATGCTTTTTCCCTACACATGAGAACCAGGTCCAGTCTCCTCCACCTCCTCCTGCCCTCCGTTGCCCCCTGCTTCCAGCAGCACAGCAGTGCACTCCTCTCCTTCCACTGGCAGGCAGCAGTGGGAGAGCAACTGCCTGAGCCAGGGAGGGCTGTGCTGCTGCCACAGGGGAAGGAGCCAGCCTGGGCTTAGCCTCCCTCACAAAGCCTCCTCTGGAGACTGTCGCTGGAGAGACACTGACAAATGTAGGTACTCAGGTCAGGGGCTCCAGGTGAGGAGCAGGAAGCCAATTGAACAAGCTTTGCACTTTGGATGTGGAACTTGATGGCTTCGCAGTGGGAAGCCTCTTTGTCTTCTCTGCACCAAGTCAGGTTTTTGTCCCACGGCTCCTCTAAAGAGAGACAAACTTGCTCTTGGTTAGGCAGAGGTTCATAATGGAAATAAAGGCCCTCAGGGCTTTCATTTTTCACCACATTATTCTGGATGACTTTGCTTGCCCTAAATCTTGTCCCAGGACCAAGGGCTGATTTAGCTCTATCTATCTGAAAGTTAATCCAGCTGTGAGAAGGATGGGATGAAGAAAACCTAGATCACATACTTTATGAGGTGAAAGTAAAATTTGCTTTCATAATTCTAATCTGAAATGAAATTTCCTGATCTGTCTTGCTGTGCTGCAGCACTTTCCTGTCACGGCCTGCCCTGCCCCTCTGAAGCAGCAGCCTGTAAGTCATCTCCCAGAATGTGCTGAATTGGTTTATAGTTTCCAATAAAGCAACACGGTTGGTTGAAACAAAGTCGGGGAGAATGACATAACGCGCAGGAATGCACCGCAGGCAGAATGGATGCACTGCGAACAAGGAAGAAGTAACAGAAAAGACAGACCCTGAAACATGTTGGCAAGGTTCTTGTTTACACAGTACATGAAAAATTAGTCAAAAGTTTTTAAGGGGGAATTGTTCAAGACAAACAAAGAGGCATCATGGATATAGACTGGAGAAGCACAGTCAGCCAAGTGTCACACTTCCATTACTGAAGGCTGATCCACTCCTATGGGGCTGCTTTGGGTTTAAAACAGTGTGCCAGGAGCAAAATCTGCCCCACTACATCTCCTGTAACAGCTGAAATTTTCTAATTAATCTAACTTCTATTACTTTTATTTAATCTTATTTAATTCGATATTTTTTAACCCACCTAGCTGTACACTATGATTAGTGGAGATGCACTGAAGCTGATTTAAAAAAGAGATTCTGCAAAGACTATGCTACACATGAATGTGCTGTTTGTCAGCATTATACAAATATTTGTAAAAAGCTCAGGACTGCAGATGCCAGGATAAGGCCCATATTTATTATAATTAACTACAAACATTTCCTTATGTACAAGTTTGGTGACTTTTTTGTACAAGGAGCTAACAAAAATTACAGGGCAAAGAAAAAATGAAGACAAGGACACAAATTATTCCAATCATCCACAGTTACATTAAATGTACATTTAAGTGTATGCATCTTATGCTCATTAACAATATAAAATTTAGAAAATGAGGCATGCAAGGATTATTCTTAGGTGCTTGGAATTTAACAATACTGTATGGTCCATACTGCAGTAAGATAAATGTTTTTTCTCCTTTTCTTCCCATTAATTTATTGAATGTTACTAATTACTTACAATACATTTTCCAGTACCATCTTGACATCTATTTGAATTTCCATTGCAGTTGCAGGGCACACAGCGTCCAGCAAATAATCCCTTATTCTCACGATAAAATCCAGTGCTGCACTCCTGGACAGCAAGCAGAAAGAAAAAAACTAGTGAGCATTGGTGGAAAGTTTTACATATTATGAGAAGTGTATTTTGAAAGTGTTTTCCATTTCCAAGGAGTAGTGAAGGTGTACATTTCCCTTCAAGCTCTCTTAAGCTCATAATGGTAAGTTTTTAAACGCATTAAATAGCAATGAATGGAGATGAACAAATTTCATCTGAACCCTGTGCTTTAGACACTTTGGTAGTAATGATTTAATCATTTTGACTCTAACCTCAGAGCAAAACACGTTTCCTCTGGCTATATACAAAGGTGTAGAATATGATTTCTAAACCACAGAAAACTATTTGAGTATGAGGACACTGTAGTGTGAATCTAAAGACGAACATCTGGAAATCTCACTTACTAATTAGTGGTTATATCTTGATATTAGTTTCACTACAGTGTACTCCTTGGAAACAATTCTGGATACCTTTTACATATGTTCATCTTGACTTCCACAGTTTAGTCTACCAAGAGCTAAAGCCACACCTAGACATAGCTAGGTGATGTAACAAAACATCCAGTGGTCTAATTTCTAAGTACAGGCTTGCCCTGGAGCCCAGGGAAGCATGAGAAGAATGTTCCAGCTATTGAGGGCACAGAAGCAGGAGCACAGCCTGTCAGATCACAGTTGAATTTAAACAGGGAGCTGAACCACAGGGACATTATGAATGAAGCAAGAGACATCAAGTTGGTTTGCCTACAGCAGGGACGTAGTAACTAATATGTTAAAACCAGGTTTTTGCTTGGCATGGGCAGGGAAAGCACAAGGAAATCCTCCTGGGCATGAAGCCCTTCTGTATACCGACGAAAAATTCACACCCACCTTCTCCTGGCATACTCCTGGCATACCAACCACACTAAAAATGACTGGACATAAGTCTATCCTTTCTATTCTGCAGCTCTTTTTCCCTAGGAACTAAGCTGGTGTGGTGCAAGGAAGATCAGAGGCTGTACGGAAGCAGGGAGAGAGCTGTGCTCCCCACGAAGCCAGCACCTCCCCGGTTCCTGCCTCTGGCAATGTTCTTGTGAGCTGTACCTACGCCTTGCCTCTGCCTCACGGGCAGGGGCTGGCCCCAACAACATGCAGAAAACAAGAGACAGCTGAACTCTGAAGTCATAAATCTTTTCTCAGAGTCAGTGCACCACCAAAACTGATGGGGCCAATCTGAAGAGCAAAGGGTCTGTGGGATGGTGTCACAAATCACATTCCAGTGGTTGAAGGTATAAGTGTTTATGCAGAGGCAGGATTAACCACAGAGTTTTTCAATGACAGAACTACCAGAGGGAAAAAAATATTCATCTTTCACAAGGCAGATCCCAAATGGAATACTGAGTTACTGCTGTTGAAACAACAGTCGTTATTGGCACCTTTGCCTTCTCTACAGGTGGCATAATTGAAAAAAAACAAAAAAGAAGTATGCAGAATACTAATACCATCAACAGCTTTGAACACTGACTTCACTGTGAGCAAGGACTAAATTTAGAATAGACAGTTGAAGTTTTTCAGATACATTTTTTAAAGGGTGAATATTTCCCCTGAACAACAGGGAGCCAATATACACAGCTTCAGAAGAAACCAGGGCCTGAAATACATTAAACAGCATGACTAAGTAAAATATAGGCTCTAATGCATATAAATTCTATTTATTAAAGTCTCCTTTTGGAGAGGTAAATAAATTACACATTTTAAAAATACATCTAATTGCATTTGGAAAAAAAATCTGTACAGCCTTTTGTTTTTCTATTTATGCTGTCTTTAAAATGATACATTTGGAGTACGTGGGCACTTTGTTTTTGAAGCAGCATTTGTGATTCCACACAAATGATAAATTGATTCCACATGAAGATAAAGTTCTAGGCACTTTCAAGTGCTTTTTAGGATCATTGTTTTCAAGTAAACAGCAATTTAAAAGAAACTTCTTGTACACACTTTTGTTAGTCAAGTACTTTAAGATTAGATTAACTTTCTCATTACTTCTATATAAAGTAATATATAAGTTGTTACCAAATTAGTTCATTTAAAAACAAAGTGAAAGAAGGAAGCAAGCAAGGAAGAAAAAATGAGCAAATTACCTCTCTTGGATAAAAATCCATTTGAACTTGTTGCCACTGACTCCTCTCCTGAAGGTGGGGATAGGAGAGCCTCTGCTGCATATCTTGTGCTAAACAACACCCAAGGGACACTACAGTGACAACGAGCCATCCTACATTTCTTGGCCTCTGTGCTTGGGCCATCATTTCACTTTGGCTCCCCTGAGAACATTCGCTGCTCTCCCTTTGGTGCTCACCGTTCCTTCTCTTATTACGCCCCCTTCTTCTCCAGCTTCTGACTCAGATTAATGAGGTTCTGTGCCGTGATGGGCCCCACCTTTAAACTTTATCCGTGAGTCAAGTCGCTCAGCACACAGTACTGTTCCTGAGGTTAACAAGTAACCCCGCAGTTCCTGGAGCTCATTATATACCTAAGTCGGGGTGTGGCAGGCATCACCTCCTCCCCACCTAAGGCAGCCAGACAGAGCTTGGTGATTAGAGCAGTAAATCACTGCCTGAGTAATGCTGCATAAACATACGGGGCTTACGAACTACCCCATGAATGTCTTGATCACTTCCTTTGGCTTTGTATTTTTACCAGGTTTCATAAAAAAAACATCCCAGCAGCTTAGTTTAACCAAGGCAGTACATTGAAAGCAATGGGATGGCAGTAAAATTTTCAGTCAATGCTCATCATTTTGTCTGTGGCACAGAGCAATAGAAGTGTGAAAAAACCAAAAATATTTCCAAAATGGTTATTCTGCAGATGATGAATTAGCTGTCCTGAGCAGTGGATGCACACACGAAATGTAAGCCAGCCATACATGTTTTTGTTCAGCCTCTCTGCAGCTGCTCCAGCCTAGATATTATTCATTCATTCTCAATTCAAAAAGCTTTGGCAAGGTTAGTACCGCAATTGCTACTTTATGGCAATGCTCAAGCATTTTCTGAGAGTAATTCCTCATATTTTGTGCTCTTTGTACACTGCTTATGTCTCTGGTGCTTTATTCTGCTGCGTTGGGTGCTTACACATGGCAACAGCCAAGCTCTAAGCTAAGCAAAGTCACAACCAGAAGAATTACAGCTACAGGAACTGCATCAGGTACAGGAGATACAGATGTATTGCTAGTCTTCAGCTAATAGTATTACTTTGCAAAGCCTACACTATCTTTCATAAACACATCTCCAAATATTTTTTGCATGTTACTTTCAGATTTCACACGCTTTTCTATACAAATTGTATCCTGAATTACCTGGATTCAGGCTACTTCCCTTGGACCCTGCTAAAGTAAGAAACACCAGGAATCTTCTCTACTATGTATAGTCTCATAGATTTCAATTAAGTCAATTCTGACCTTCTCTCCATTAAAGTAAGAGATTATTCAGCCTCTCAGAGGGCATCACAGAAGAATCCCTCATTATAGTGCCTTACATATGCAAAATGACACTCACAGCTCCATAAAAGCAATCACGAGTAGAATAACCCTACAGTGCTTCTTAGACAGTGAAAGCACTCGAGCCATTGAAAGTGCACAGGAACACAAGAAGCACATTTAATTACTTTAATAACCATCCCGCTCCTCCAGCTAACCCAGTATGTATAGCTGTAGGCAAAAGATAATGGCACAGCATGGAGGTGAACATTTCCTACCTGGCATGAGTCACCGGCGTACTGGGGAGGGCAGGAGCACGTCTCCACACTGTGCGCGATGCTGCCGCTGCCCTCGCTGGTGGCCTCCTCCAGCCCGACCTCCCCAAGCGTCAGGCGCTGAGTCTCCGTGAAGTAAAGGGCCCGGATGTGCAATCCATCCAGCCTGGACAGGATCATCATCAGCTCTTCTCGGGATACCGGGTTATCGCTGCTGGCGTGCCTGAAGTTGCCCTGCACATTGAGGGTACAAAATGAGCACAGTGCTGCAGCTTCTTAAAAAGAGTAGCTTCAAAGAAGACCAGAGGACAGAAAAAGGGAGAAAACACCCATGGAACAGACTCATCTAGTGCCAATTGGTGTGGTGTGAAAGAGAATCCAGGACAATAGACTCAGGATGGGTGGAAAAAAGAATAATGAGCATAAAGAAAGGGATGCAGCTTTGACTGTGCAAGGTTAGTATGGCTTTGAGGTATTGAAAAGTGAAGAAGCCTGTAGGTTCTTCTTCAGTCATCCAAATTTCTTTGAGATATCACCCACCAAACCATAAACAGGTGAAGGAAAATGCTTTTATTTTTAAGAGTAAGTGATGTCCTAGAAACCCAATCTTTCAGGGCTGCCTTCACATGTTTTCTTGCTGCTACTAAACACAGCATCATTGAAAACGGAATTTGGCTTGAAGAAATATCTTTTCTGCCTGCATATGAGACAAATAAATAACCCAGTTCGACCTTCTGAGCACAGGTTTAAGGTAGGAATAATCCCTGCTAAATTCACCTACCTGAATGTTGGACACTCCATTCTAAACTAGGTACCTAGACACCAAGGAAAACAGATAACAATTCATTCCATCCCTGTTAAGTACAGTCTGCGGCTGCAATGAATCACCTTCTATTGAGGACTGATTCAGTATTACTCCACTGGCCCTGGAGGGAGTGCTGAGGGCTACATTGGACAAGATGGCTAACTCAGAGGTGCTAAAGTTAGGTGTCATGAACCAGGACTCAGGTTCAATGTGGCAGTAAAGAGAGATAAAAAAATGTTATTCGTATTTAAGGTGTACAATGTTTAAGTTTATATTCATCACCATTACCAAGTATCTGGTATTTCTGCACATATTCTGCATGTGTGTATTTTTATGTGACTCTGGGAGGAAAAGAGAAGGCCATTCCCTTTTCAGTTCTTACCTCAACCAGCTGCACTCGGCCATAATACTGACGATCGGGCAGTGGGTTGTTGGGATCCATATAAATAATTTCCATTTGATGGCCCTATGTGAGAATGAAGATATAACATCGCTGTTTCACTGCTTGTTACGGGAAAGTGTTCAGATGCAAGAAAATTTGGTGAAGCACATTAATCCTGTTCTTTGGGGGATTAAAACTAAGTAATACTAGGAAAACTGTACCTCTTTTTCTCAGGAAAGTGGTATAGCGAGCACTGTGTTCTAGTGCCAGCAAGGTTTTCACTGCTTTTGCCTATTAACAACCTTGTTTTCAAGTAAAGCACCAAGAGAATCAAATCAACGCTGATCAATTTTCACAGGAACTAGTTATTACTTTAGAATAAAAATGGTTCTGCATTTTGAAACACTCTCCTTTGCATCCTGATGCACCAGCAACTATGGGTATTACAGTAGTAGTTTGTGAGGTATGTTTCCCAGTAAGAATCCTAGAATATTGAATTAGTATTTCTGATGGTCTGAGGAAACAAAACTCCCCCTCGAGAATTTCAACAAACAGTTAAAGATTTCAATTTTGGCCCTGAAGTGGTTAAATTAAAAACCTGTTAACCTAAATTGCATTTTTATTTCAGTCCTTTGAAGCCTTATAATTATGCTTAGTTCTATGCCAAAAAAATTCTCACAGAAAATGAGATTAATTACACATGAAATCCAGGGCATCTTTTGCAGAGATGATGCCATACTTGTTGACAAATGTGCAATGCATTCATTAATTTTTTTTCCACAGGCATATTCTACAGAGAAAATCCTGTTTTATCTTTTTACTTGCTCTCAAATCACTTATGCTTAATAATATGTTACTTCGGCAAAAGAGACAGATGTGTTGCTGGCTTTGAGCAAAATGCAGTAAAATCACTTTTATTAGAAACACAGCAAGTTGTTTTAATAGTTAAGTACACTATAAGAGCAAAATTTGCCATAGTTGTCAAGTAACATAAAAAATCATGGTATTTGTGTTGCTTATAAGAAAAAATAGTATTTCAAAGCTTACTGTGAGTCGTATATCAGGTTTCTTATCCAGCAGAACCATGCCCTCACTAGGTAAGCCAAAAGATTTCACTTGGTAACTTAGGAAGCCACCATATGAAGAAAGCTGTAACAAAATGCACAAGACCAGAGATACTTTACTGCACTATTGCTTCATAACAGTGTAAATTTGTATTCTAGTTTACCTCATCTTCCAGCACTATAAATACCACACTTGCTCTTTTTTCTTTAGAAAAAATATGAAAATATTTTTGTTTGTAAGAAATTACTCTCTCTTTTGTTTACTGTGTGTATCTGACATAACTTTTTGAGCAGATATGTTCTCTGAAAGGTTACCTGCATCATGGGGTTTTTTTCATACTTGGGTTCACACCACCTGTCTCATGGAGAAATCACACGTCCACATGAACATTGTTCTTCCCCTGACTGTACAGAACAGATTTGGTGCATCAAGAGCAGACATCAGACTGACGGTGAAAGTGGTGGTGAGCCCCATGAACAGCCACAGATAAAAAGAAGTCAGACTAAGCATGTTTAAAGATGGGTTTCATAGGCCAGCATTTTCTAAACTTACTGCAAACATGAATCCAACCAGGAAATCTTTGCTCCACCTTCAGGACAGGATTTCTACCGGTATAAGCTCTGTTGTAAGCAGGCTGTGGCTGCAGGCTGAGTTGAAATCACACTTCTTTTGGCTCAACTAGAGGTGACCACAGGCAACCTCAAACCCAACCAAAAACAGGGCTGCTGCCCAGAACAGATGCAGGCAAGTGTGTTTGAATCATCTGACAAACACAGCACTTCCCTGGGTGCTGTGAGGGACTCAGTACAAAACACACCGGGAGCAAAGGAAGCTCCAGGCACACCCTAGATAGTTTTTGCTCCAAGAAGAGCCTCAAAGGAAGATTTATGGGTACCTGGTGAAATCAGGCATTTTGCCATGAATGTACTACTTTGGTTTGCACCCCTTATCATTTGTTCTCATCCTTGGTTTTGCCATGGAAGAACTGTTTTGTCAGGTTCTGCTGTTCTACAGGTAAGCACCACCTTCAATCTACCCCTTCCCATATACTCTGATGAATTACAAACAAAATACTGACATCTCAACACTAAACTTGATCCTTGGATCACATGTCCGTAATTAATGCTATTCTCCTTAGCCAACTGCATTTTCAAAATATCATTTGGAACATTGGCTATAGTGTGTCAACACAATCAAACCACCCTGTATAAATAAATTCTTTCAAACAAACATAAGACAATTCAAATAAGAGTTGATTTCCTGTTTAACATGTTTCAGAACTGCACCATTTGAGAGGCTGTAAATTACTTCTTTTTCAATTTTTTTTATAGGACAATATTGGTGTTACAAACTAACCTCTGTATTCTGTATGTACAGTATTTTATTTTCTAACATCAAGAGTGGTCTATTAAATAGAATGTTAAAATATAAAAGAAAATAGGGACAACATGATCCCAATTTCTCAATTACTCTTAGTTTCTGTACTGCTATACATTTTACATTTGATTCCCTTTTAACTTTGTAAATAAAAGACAGAGAGAGGAAAGAAAATACACTCTGCTAAATATAAATGTTCCAGTGCAACCAGTTAAAAGGTTTCAGATAATGGAAAACAGTATTTATACCCTCATCATAATGAAAAATAGCTGAAGTGATCTTGTTCATATTTTCCAAAAGAGATGCTATCACTGGAAGCAGACCAAACCCTGACATTTTCAAAACACAATAATGTGAATTGGTAAATTTATGAACTTGTAAACTCATAGCTAGATAGCATTTTGGTGGGACATTCATTACTGCAGTACTGCCTGTGCTAAAATATACACTCACACACAGCGTACAGCAAAAGCAGGACCCAAATTAGAACTATTTTATTTGCAGTGTTGTCACTGTAAATAAAAGCAAGTCATGGCAGGCCTAGGCAGATACTGTGACATGCAACATAAAACTCATAGCACTGATCTTAATAGCTGTATTTAAAAAGGGTTATTGCCTGCTTTATATCTTGTTATGGAACAACAAAAGTACTTTCGGTTTAACACTGCAGCTGATAACGTATGCTTTAACATGAAATTTCTTTCCAAAATAATTTGTAGGCACTGAAACAAGAACCTTTATAACATCAGCAAAAAGCACCCTAACTGAACGTGCTGTTCACCTGAGATATATACAGCTCTGAGCATAGGAGAGCAGGAGGAAAAATACTGCACTAGTCTTTAAAATGAGGACTAGGAAAAACTTAAAAAATTGTACCATCTTTCATGCCTTGGTGTCTACACCATTTGTTTTCTCTTGTGTGTCAGCAGGATTGCATTTGAAAAGCCCGTGTGTCCTGCAACTGGCTGGTAAGTATTGGCACTGTCAGAGTTCCAAAGAGGGGGGCTCTGGGCCTGCAAGTCACCATTAGCAAAGCCCCCTGGTTGGTGTGATCCTCAGGCTGAGATGCTGGTGGTATTAACCATGAGCAGGAGACTGCTCCCATGCATCAGTCGAGAGAGCAGCAGGCAGCCCAAAGAACACAAAGGGTAGAAAACCAGTTGATGCTCTTCCCAAGTAATATATCAAAAGCAAAAGGCTTGGGGTTTTTTTGTGTGCCACTGATACATAATCAATTATGATACATAATTCTTTTGGAAATCTGCCCAGGACATACTCCAGAGAATCTAAAGGATTGACAAGCCCTCTGTGTTCTGGGTTTCAGAGCAGCCGCACTGGCAAGTTCTACACGTTCTGGGCTTCAGAAAAGCAGCTGAAGGTACCAGCTCCTTGAGCCATTTGAGCCATTTGAGCCACTGAGCTCTTGATCATGCTGTTCACATAAAGACCTGTCTGGCACCAAGCAATATAATTAATTCTGTGTTATTGGTTAATTGCAACACTGTAGTCAGAAGTAAAATGTTGTGATTCCTGGCATGAAAGGTAAGAAAGACAAGGGAAGAGAGAGAAACTTACCCAAGAAAAACAGTGAGACTCTTTATCAAAGACGTTGGCAAAAAAATGATTACATGTTACTAAAACAGACGAGTTAGGTGGCATTTACCTTCTCTCCCAGGTAGGATGGTGGTGCTTTCCAGTACAAATTCTGCACAGAAGCAGGCAATTCTTGAACATCAGCCACCACACTATTACTGACTGGATTGAAAATGACTGGAATGTCAATATTTTCATCTACTGCCTCCAAGTGCCAGTTCCTCATGTCCACAAACTAATGAGAAATACATAAAGGAAATAGAAGTTTGTCTCATTTTATTTGACTTTATTAAACTTTACCAGCACCAAGTAATGAGAAGAAATTGTTCAGCCTCTGTAATTCCCTGAGCATGAGATCCAACCCCTTCAGAGTCAGCCTAAATCTTTACACAATTAATGTTGCATGGACCTTAAAAGCGAGTGTAAATGCAAAGATGTGCCAGAGCTACTCAGGATGCAGGCATTTGGTTTGTCACTTGGAAACTAAATTCTATCTTCAGCCACGTGAAGACATAGCCTTTTGGCAGTGACTAGGAATTGTGCACACAAACCCAAGGATATAATTGGGACATGCTTTTTTAAACCCATTCCAAAATCAAACCCAGGGCACTAACCTAAAAGACAGAGTTTGGACCAGGTTAACTGTTAGGGAGGGGACACGGCATGACATTTTGGTGTGGCAGGCAATGTAGCCTAATATTCTGGCTCTTTAATGCACATTTTATGTTTACGCCTGTTGTTTCATAAAGACCACGCCTCTTTTTATTTATCATTATGTTGGAGGAAAGAGACCATAATGTATATGTATCAGAACAGTTCTGGGTTCTGGCAGGTTGCCCTTGACTGGCCAGAGCAATAAAACAAACAGATAGACATGTTTTCATGAACAGTTTTTGGTGAGAACAAGTAATGACTAGAGGAAATTTTCTACTGATTTCACTTAGGCCACATTTTCACCTTTTGCCTGTAAACAGTAAAGGGCACAATCTCGATTGCATCTGGTCTATGTCTAAACCTTAACTAAACTCCTTATTCACCATTCTAGCTCTCTACTCTTTTCCTTTCCTTTCTCTTGCATTTTTTCAAGCAGGTGTTGCTTTTTTTTTTCAGTCTTCAGCCATTTTACTGTTCATTTATGCTACTAAAAATCTTTGTTTCTCACACATGATGTCACGTCTCTTGTAGGGAGCGAAGAAAGACAATTTTTACAATCTCTGTAGAATCTGTCACAATTCTTAAGAATGCATCTATAACACAGACATGTAAACTGATAAGTGCTTATCAAAGCATCTTGAAGGAGATCACCGACACAGAGTTTGAAGACAAAGCAAGCAAGATAAAGGCCCGCTCAACTTCAGTCCAACTAGTGACTTGTTAACAAACAGGTGAAAAGGGCCATTTCTGCTGAACGGCACTTTCAGACTCCTGATGCCATGATGATTTTTTGCTTTTTCATATGCTCCTCTTATATACCCTTTCATATACCCTTTTACACAGCTTTTATGTATCCTTAGTGCTTTTAGCCCACATACTTGTAATTCCCCAAGTCTGAGGTTTTCAAGATGTTTGGTCTCTTGGCTTAACGGAACTTTGGATCTAAGCTAGTTATCAAAGTTGGGAGTCAGAAAGCCCCAGACACCAAGGTCCTCTCCAGAACACATTCTGTAAACCAAGATAGACCCATCCAGGAGGAAGGTTCCTCAGGACAGGGGCTTCTCTTGAGCCTCTTATTGGGGAATCTTTGATAGATAGGCTAATTTGCAAGGTCTATAACTGTATACGCGAATCATCGTGAGTGTGCATTTTCGGTGTGCATTCTGGGTGCATTTTGGTGCATTCTACCTGAATGTGGTGCACCTAAGGATCCTTGAATAAATACCAAGGTAAAACCCTTTTTTCCCCTCTAACTGTGTTTGGCTTTTAATTTCAAGCCCAGGGAAAGGCAACACTACAACTAATCTTAAGAAGGCTGCACTAAATCTTCACTTAGAGGATTGCTTGGAGAATATTTCTCATCCTTAGAAACTATTAAAATATATTTTCAACTTTGGAAGAAATCTGGAATTTCCTTAATGGAACAAGTATAAGTTCATGATAGAAAGGGAAAAAAAATCTTTGGTACACCTTGGTTCTACGATGATCTGTGCTGCGACAGTTGCTGGTTGCCCCAAAACAAAAGCAAGGAGTGCATCCCCTGGGGTTGGAAGGGTCCAGATAAAAAGATCCTGGTCGGCAAGTGTCACATGCTGCACCTTCAACATTTTCCTGTTAATGCACAGTTCAAAGAAATTTCAGTGCTTTTCTTTTTGCTTTGCTGAGGTCCCCAAAACTTCCTCCACATGAAACAAATCTTATGAAAGAATATTTATTTAAATGTATAGAAACAAATGAATGAAAATGTGTGATTGTCTGGATAGACTATATTCCAAATGCAAATAAAACCGTCTTGGAGGCTATCCTATGAGCCGTCTTTCCAGTTTATAATGTGAACCACTGAGTAATAAATATTAGTCAGAGAGAGCTGGTAACCTCCTCGCCAAAACTCTCCTGCTGGCTTTTGCAAACCCGCAATATAAAAGGTCACTTGTGGAAGTTCACATTTATCACATTTAATTATGCAGATCAGAACAAAAGATTTCCTAGCTATAATGACGTGGTAAAATGTCAACTGACATAATATGGCTAAAAAAAGCATGAGACTTGGTTAACATCCAAAAGGCAAGATGCAGATGGATAAAGTAGATCTGTGCAAGATACAGACTGCTTTAGTGAATCAATGGACATCTACTCTGCAGCTCTCTAACATGCTGCAAAGCCTAAGACCACCTGTACGACTGACAGATACTGAACCCATTAAAAATTGTATTTAATGTTACCATGGTAATCTGTGCACATACTGCAAGATGTGACAGCTTTGTACAGCTGCATTTAATTTTTACTGAAAACTTAATTATAAATTCACTTTATTCACCCCATTATATATGAAATAGTCACTGACATGCAGACGATGCTTGTGAATGCAGAAGTAATTTGATTTATCTGACCTTGCAAAGACAAATTCCTGTCTGGGGATCGCAAACATCCGGTTCTGTTCCATCCCTGTTACAGCTACATGGCACACAGTTAGGGAAACCGTAAGTTCCAGGTGCACACTGATCACACTGACGTCCTTTTATTCCTGGTTTGCATCTTTATCAACAAACACAGAGGAGAGAATCAATAAAGGAGGTGGGAATACAATAAGGAAGGGAAAATAAAACAACAGGCAGGTGGATATTTGAAGGGATCGCATGGCTATGACACAACTTTATGATTTCCACAGAGAAAAAGCAGCAAGTTAGTATTGTTTTCAGATTTTGCATAGTGTGACATTTTAAATGGCCATGGAACTGACTAGGAATGAATTTGACTTTGAAGGATAAAAATGCTCACAATAGAATTAGACTTCTACAGCTATTCAGTGCTTGCAGTGCAGAACTACTCTCTCTGTACACCAAAGTGTAAAATAGGGATGTTGAACATAAGCAAGCAGAGCTCGAAGATTTATAGCTGGAAAATGTGCCTGTGCATTACTCAAGGCAAGCACCTGCTAACAGAAAAATGGGGAATTGTGAGCATATGAATAATTATGGGGACCTCAGTCTTCCACAAGGCTTGGGTTAGTCTACAGCTGTTCACAACGGATAAAATCCACTTCGCTCACACTGAAGACTGAATGCCCTATATTTCCCATACCCTCCCCAAACACCTGAAAAGAACATTGAAGCAAACCATTCACGCGTTGTTTATAGCGCACATAACCCAAACTTACTTGCATTGCCCACTGGTTTTATCACATTCTGGACTTGCCACATCAACAACTCCTTTTTCTGAGCAGTTACAGCTCTTGCAGCCAGCAAGGGGGTGATAGCTGAAGTAATATTTCTCACACACTTCACATTTTGGCTTCACAGTCCATGGAGGGCAAATGCATGCACCAGTCATGTCATCACAAAGACGCTGCCCGCAGTTGCATACTAGATCAAGGAAATTGTTCTACAAATCAATCACATCTCATCTTACAACAATCAACTCTTATTGAATACGCAACAAATACACACAACCTTTATGTATAGAAGACATGACTGTTTTCTCTCACTCGTTTAAAGTTCAGGGTCATAGAAACCAACTATCTGACTGCAACAATAGCTTCAAAGAGCAGAGTTAGTGCTTGGCTCTTTTCCACGGATTGGTTGCTTAACTTTACCGCAGACATTGGTTATCCCTTGCCAAAACTGACAAGGATTAAAAAAGTAGTTCTGGTGTCAAGGGCACCACTTTTGTAAAGCAATGTTTATAAACATGAAGTATAGTATCTAGGAAGGCAGCTGAGGATTGTTGGTGTAATCTACAGATCTGTTGGTACTATTAACATCAGAATATGAGGAATTAGGAATGCTGTGTCTCTGATTATCTATGGAAAATCTTGAAGGTGTAAAATAGGATTAAACATTAACAACTTGGAAATGATTTAGCAGTCAGTGCAGAAAAAATCCATTTCACTGAAATAGTGGCAATATGGATTTTAACCAGTTTAGCTGTAAGCCTACTATACCTGATCAGACAACACATGCAAATGCACATCATGAACTAGGTGTGCTTTAGGGGAATGGGATTTCTTCTGCCTTAAACTGAAAGCATATGCTATATGACTGTGCTATGGTCAAGCTAGGCTTGACCAGCCTCTCACAGGATTAGGCTCTATAATAGAAAAGTCAGGCTGCAGCACATCTGCAGTAAATTCAGAGGATTAAGCAGGTGGTCGGGTCAGGAGCTGAAGGAGTGCAAGCATGTACTTACACCTGCAAAATGGGAATCCATAGTAGCCGGTCTGGCATCGGCTGCACCGGCGACCGACGACGTTGGGTCTGCACACACACTGCCCTCCCAGGGGGCTGCACGTAGGGCTCACAGCACCTTCGCTGTGGCAATCACATGGCAGGGCTCCGTTGTTGTAGAAAGCCACCAGCGACCTTACAGAGTCCTTACAGAAGGCCGATGATCGTTCTGGGCTATTTAAATTAAAATAGAAATCATGTAAGTGCTGGCACTCAGGAATTGTTCTAAGAGTGCTTTGCAGCGGTTCAGTAAATTAGGGTTCTGTCTTTCAAACGGTCTGACATAAGGATGGCATCAGCACACATGCAAGGATAGACTTTAATTAAATCAGGGGTGAATGGCTTTGAACGTGCAGGTAAGAGATTTTTTTCACAGCAAGTGCGAGTATTAGTTGTATCAGTTCAGACATGCCAAGCAAAATACCAAATACCAAAGATGGAAATACCAAAGACAGGAAGATGACATAGATTTTCCTCCTTTGTACCGTGAGCAATAAAGCTGCACCTTTACATTGCATTTGCAATAGAAAGTCATGGAAAAATGACTCATGGAAATTTAATGGGCCAGCATAAGCCATGAAAAGCATTTTAATGTAGCACAATTATAGGGATTTAAGACAGCTCTTTAATACAGAGTAAAAGTATTATTTCCAGTTTATTTTCAGTGTTCAGTTTTTTAGAAAATGATGCTTACTCAATATAAAAACTGTTTCCTCCACATTGGCTGATAAAATCAAATGACTTGTCCACTGTATTTTTGTCAAGAATTTTGTAAGTGTAGGTGTCTGCTGGAACAACTAAGATATTTTCCTTAAAACAACAAGAAAGCTAAGTTGTACATTTCAGAGAAAAATGAAAAGGCACAAGCTAAGGCATTCAGATATTTAAATGTTGCTTTATTATACATTCTGGATTTTTTCAAAACCTGTAAGATTTTCACCAAAAAATAGGAAAACAAACTTTGCATATTCCCCTCAAAGTTGTGGTGCTACAGCAGTGTACAATAAAAACAGTGCAGAGTATCTTAAAAATTTAAAATAAAACCAAAAGCAGTGCAAAAGATCCTAAAAATCTGAAACACAACATTTAAAAATTTATTCTTTTTGGCTTTCATCTTTGCATCTATCTCTAAATGAAGGGCGAAACTGAGAATAACATTTTCAAGTACATTTATGAAACACACGTACCAGAACCAGCACTCTTCCATCCGGTATCATCACTGTAACAGAGACCTTGGGTTCAGAAATGTCATGCTCAATTTGGTTTTCTGCAATCACCTGAACCCGACAGCCCGAAGTGTGAGGGCAGAATGAAGCATTGAAAGTACCTAAAAGAGAAAATATATTGGGTTTATGTGAAAAGGTTTTGGTTGCAGGGGGCTACTGGAGTGGGTTCTATGAAAAGCTGTCAGAAGCTTCTCCCATGTCCAACAGAGCCAATGCCAGTCGGCTCCAAGACAGATCCAACACTGGCCAAGGCCGGGTCTGACCATGGTAGTGCCTCCGGAATAACTTATGTAAGAAAGGGGAAAAAAACCTTTCTTAAGAGCAACTACAGCCAGAGATAGGAGTGAGAACATGTGAGAGAAACAACTCTGCAGTCACCCAGGTCAGTGAAGAAGGACAGAGACAAGGTGCTCCAGGTGCTGGAGAAAAGATTCACCTGCAGCCTGTGGAGGTGGCCCATGCAAGAGCATGTGGATGCCCAAAGGGGTCTGTGAACGTCTAGGAAGCCCACACTGGAGCAGGCTCCTGGCAGGCCTCGTGACCCCATGGAAGGAACCCACACTGGAGCAGTTAGTGAAGAACTGCAGCCCAGGAGAATGACTCATGTCAGAGAAGTTGGTGGAGGACTGTCTCCCATGTGAGAGATCCCACACTAAAGCATAGGAAGAGTGTGAACAGTCCCCTGTTGAGGAGGAAGGAACAGAGGCAACGTGTGATGAACTGACCGCAGCCCACATTCTCTATCCCCATGTGCCATTCCGTGGGAGGAGCTGGAGAAATATGGGAGTAAAGCTCAGCCCAGGAAAAAGGGAAAGGTGGAAGGAAAGTGTTCAAAGATGTGGCTTTAGTTCTCATTACCCTACTCTGATTTGATTCGTAATAAATTAAGCTAATTTTCCCCAAGTCAGGTCTGTTTTGCACATGTTGGTAACTGGCGAGTGATCTCGCCATGTCCTTATCTCCTCCCACAAGTCTTTTTTTATATTTGCTCTCCCCTGTCCAGCTGAGGAGGGGAGTGACAGAGCGGCCTCGGTGGGCACCTGGTGTCCATCCAGGGTCAACCCAACACAGCTCCATACCCTAAAATGCTGAGAAAGGGAAGGCGTTAGATCAAATTCAGATGCCTACCTGACCACGCATGTCCTGCATTCACACGGACTTGCACAGGGAACACTGGGTGTGCCGGCTGATAAAAGTGTACCACAAATACGTATCTGCCCAAGTGGGGCACTCTGCCGCTCAGGGTGATCTGGTTCTGGAGAAACAAGAACAGCTCTGGTATTAAATTACAGAATCACAGATTATATTTGTTTTGTGCAACATTCTTGGGCTTGTCAGCTATGCTCAGTGCCCCCTATCTGCAGTGAGAGAGAGGGGGCTTAGCATCTCTCAGCAAGTTAAATTTCTTCAAGGAACATGGTATTAGAACTGCACGCTCTGTTTGCCTGCCAAACACATTTAACATTCTTCTGCAGTCTGTGAGACTGTTGTGTAGTTCAGAAAGAAGCTGGTGTTCGGGGCTTTTTTCCCCCTTTCTTTATACTGTCTCTGTGGCTTACTCAGTTTGCAACATTTTCATGGCATCACATCATCCAGTTTTGATTCTCTTACAGTGTTTCATTTATTTAACTTTACTGAGAACATTCTTTGTGACTTGCGAAACAAAGTTTTCAAAATATGAGATACCTGTAGCGGTGTCAAGGTGACTCCATGAACTGAATCAGCAGGTAAAGTGGCACTCAATGGATCATGGAGTATATTCTCCTGTACTTCGGAAATCTTCCCATCTTTGAATGCATCCAAAACCAAAGCTGCTGGTGGAGTTTCAAAAACGGAGGGAATGCATGCTGCACTAAACACAGAACCACAGTAATTACCCTTGGGGCCAGGAGAAAGTTTTAATCCTAACAGGAAAAGCTGCTGACTTACAAAAGTCAATGTTTTAGACTGTATTGCAATTGATAATGCAATAATAACCCCTGCACCTGTTTGGATTCTTTGCAAATGATCATAAAGTAAATGAAAAAAAGAGGTATGGATTTAACTTATAAAAGGGAAAGTGTGTGCGCTTTTAATGTATTAACCGATTTTATTCACACAAAATTTCCATAACTTTAAGTTTCAGTGGAAAGAATTTGCTAAAGAAGAGGAAACTTAAGGGAATCAGGAGTGTTAAAAATTAAATATATTTTAGTTAATCCAGTTAGTTACATTCACCAGAATCTGTACTAATATTGAATTCTCATTTCTACAAATATTTACATAGGTGTATCCTTTAAACATGCAAGTTTTCCCACTGAAGTCAATGGGACTATTTAAGTACTTCGAAGTTAAGTATATACTCAAATATTTGTAGAATTGGAGCCAAAATAAATAACAGTACTCCTTGAAAGCATCCTTATTCATTCACTGCTGTGTTTAACTATTTCTTCCTTGGCATATTTAATTTTGGGATTGAGAGAAGAATTTTCCAAGACTGCAGGACAAAATATTTTTGGGGGTTTTCTGGTTGTATTTGTTCACTTCTTATAAGTACTCAACAGACAATGATTAATCTTTGCTCGAGACAGGCCTAGAACTGGAATAGGAAGTATGTTTCAGGACCAGAACTGAGATATATTTGCCAGACCTGTGTGGGAAATCATGTGCAGCATCCACTTACAATACTGTTAAACTGAGCCAAGCCTTTGCATCTTTCAACTTGATGAACTTAAACATTCTCAGGAAAGCAAAAATGCTGACAGATAACAACAAAAACAAAACATAAACCTACAGTAAATGATGCAAATATAACAAGAGTTTTAAAAAATACCCAACACAAAACCAAAATAAAATGTGTAAGTTTCTACATTAGTTTTATTTTGAATCATGTTTTTCACCCATCCTCTTTCCCCTGTTTTACTCAGAATATAAATGCCTGAATTTGCAAAATAACTTTGGTGCAAGGACAAGTATCTTCAGTATTAGAAAGCTGCTCTCAGTGCTAACACTCTGAGCAGGGGAATTAAAGCTGTGATTCAATGCTATGCATGCTTGGAAGCCAAGCACAGTCACATGTTTTTATCCAATTTACTATCCAGATTTTTCTGCTTTCTATTTCAATTCAACCATTCTATTAGAAGCTACCATCTGGAAAACTATTAGACCAAATCACCAACTCTTTTTGCCTCTTAAGTCCTGCAAATGACATTTACTTTTACTTTGAGGCCCTTCCCACTGCTAGATCAGTAGGAAGAAAGCCTCAGGAGTAGGCATCACGAGGCACATCCTGGGGAGGGCAACAGGCACTGAAATGTGGAAGTCCCTAATTTGGAAGCTGCAGTGACAGCTCCTCTCTGTCCCAAAGAACAAAAGATGGAGAGGGGAAGAGCTTCAACAGGACAGAGCAGATGCTCTGCAGAACCCAAACCTACCACTCGGGAAGTGAAGGTTCAGGTTCAGATCTTCACAGCAAGAGAAGAGCTGTCAGCCTGGGTCAGCCAAGCAGTATATGAGTCCCCTAATTACTGGTCCTATAAAGCATGATGGAGAAGAAGGAGCAGCTGGCATTGCTGTGTGAGGTGACTGATGAAGGCACACCTACCCTAAGGGCCCCACGATGAGACAGACAAGGCAATGGCTTGTTTGTGAAGTGGCGGTTTACATGTTGAATAATTCGATGCTGCCAAGTTGAGCTGGTGGATTTGTGCCCAAAAGGGCAGTCACATCCCACACCTAATGACAAATTAACACCATTTTGGGACAGCTGAAGCAGTAACATGCAGAAGAAAACTCCAGATGGAACAGTAAGCATTTCAGGCCACCAAAGTAGGAATGATTCTCCAGCTTGAACACCTGTCATACTGGATGGCATGTGAAAGATGCATGTTTACTCACACATCAGCACTGGGTAGTTCAGATGGGCCAGGAAGAGGCTGTTACTAAAAAAATCCTGTGCAAAGACTGTCTAGATTAATGATAGCATTTCAGGTTCTTTACAAAGACTACTTTGCAAAAGTGGCCTACAAATCACCTGTGAGTCACTGAGCAAAGCTTCACTCAAAAGAATTTAAACACCATTTATTCTACCTTTCAAGGTTGTCCTCAGATAATAGGAAGGATAAAACCAAGCAAGTTACCTTCCATCACTGGTACTCCTGTAAGCAGCTATGCACTGTACTTTAGGATCCACATATTCTGGAGAAAATTCTTCAGCTGATATAATGCAAACCTTGTGCTGAAAAACAAGCATAAGGCACAATTAACAATTAATATCATAAATAACAGGGCCAGGCCTGAACAGGAAGGATGAAGCTCAATTTTAGCATAGGGAGATATGAGCCCAAAGCCATGTTCTGTCATGGACCTCCCAGAAGATTTTGGATCCCTTTACCTCCCTGCACCTCAGTGCCCCAGGGTTAAATAGCATTTTTCTGTCCTTGTCAAGGGAATATTGGCTGTTCAGAAGTGAAATAACTAAAAGATATGTGTGGTAAAGGGAAAGACAGAAGACCAGCTCAAAGGCTGAGAAGCAAGGCAAGGAATGTAGAGAGGTAGGAGGGAAAAGCCCTCATCTGTGGTGTCAAAGACTTTTGGACCCTGGGGGAATTCCCAGACTTTCTCAAATACAGGCACAAACACTCGCTTGTGCAAAGTCCATGGGAGTGAGTTTCAGTGACACCAGCATTTCTCTCCCAGGATTCAGAACTCATTTCAAAAGAAGCAAGACCTCATACGGGTTTTTTATTTCAACTAAAAGTAGACATGAACAAATGAATCTGTGGTAGCACTCCTGTACCCATGGTGGTAAGGACATAAGAGAAGGCTTGTGGGTAGACACAATAAAATGTGGGTATGCACTAATAAAATATTTAAGAAAATACATATGCACAAGTTACAGAATTTATCCATGAACTAATTGAAAAGGAGATGACATTGTCCAATAAGCAGTAAGATAGCTAGCACCAAGTAGTAATGTAAGTAAAAATTGCATAAAGAAAATTCATTATTACGCAAAGTGATTTAGTTTGGAAGCAGGTCCTAAGGGGGTTCAGCCTGTGTTTTAAAAGCAGGGAAAAAACCAAAACCTTTATAAGCTACAAGGCAGAGTGCTAAAAATCCCTTTTCTTGGGCAGCCAACACCTTGCCAGTCCTGCGTGTAACAATCCACAGGGCTCCAGGCCATTGCAGCAGAAGAAGGGTACATTTCAAAGCTTTGAACAGCACTTCTTGAGTGGCTAAAAAGTTAGTGCTAAGTATGGTCTGGGTTTAGACAGCTTGTCTGCATCATTATGAGATAAAGACTATCAAGCTGTAAGAGCCTCTTTTGACAGATGGTCTCAAGAACCCCATTTCCCCTTTATTTAGAGCAGATGTCTCCAGCGTTGGAGGTGGCTCCCATTTGCCTCTCTGGTCTGCATGAAGGGATCACATGAGTGTCTTTAACCCCAGAACTGCTATCACTGACTTCATGATTGTGTCTGTATACCAGAAGCTCTTCTTTCCCCCTTTCTCATCTTTTGCTGAGCACAGCCTCTACAATTAAAGATTGTAAAGACTGGATTTTGTTAGCACAGCAGTCGCTGCAGGGAGCTAACAGACAATGTAAAAGGTATTAGTTCACACTGACTCATGAAATGAAGAAAGCATGTATCAGCTGTTAGTCCTAATAGTTGTTACTGGCTGGGTTTGAACTCTAGCTTTTAACAAACCTTGGGTTTCTAAAATAGAAAACAGAAACAACACATACAAAAATTCAGTCCCCAGAAAAGTATATTCCTGGTGTGGCCAAAAGAGGTCAGTGAAAGCTTTTTATTTAAAATACCTAAAAGCTATATAACTAATGAATGCATTTATTACCTGAAATAAATGCATTCATCACCTGAATTTTTTAAGAGACACAGGAAACTCCTCCAAGGGTTTTGAGCATTTAGAAGAAATGGAAGATAAAAAAAGAAAATAAAAAATGAGGTACAAAAGCTACCAGACTATTTTTCATTTAAAGTTTACTTGTAGAAGAGAAAGGGGAACTGAAATAAAGCACAGGAAAGCTGGAAAAAGCCTTGCCAATAAAGGCGAAGTTCTGTTTGTCTTTGACAAGTTTGCCTCAGCATTCTCTGGATATAGACAAAGCATGTCTATTCAAGCATCTAATATACATAATTTCACACATTACCTCACAGAATGTGAACATAGGGAGACAATTATGTTTGTTTACCCAATCGGGGACTAACTATTACAAAACAGAAAAGAAAATGTCAACTTACCAGAAGAAAATTAATTGATGATGCCTTAAGACGTATCTTTGTGTCTGCTAGAAGGTCATAGGCTGCAATGCGATTCCTGTCATCAACTACAACGCTGCGACAAAGGAAACTGAGACAGAAAGCAGGATTAAGGATGAGCCTGCTGGCATTGCCACGTTGTTTAGGCTGTCACCTAGCTTCACTGCCTGGCTGTTGGCTAGCCACAGCACCTAGCCCTCCTGCTGGATCACAACTAACCTGCCCGTGGCCACTGCGGAACATGCACTGTCCTTGCCAGCGAGACACAGGATCTACCATGTACAAAACACTGCTTATCCTGTGTGGGTTAGAGCTGAAGCCTCCAGATCTCAGCTCAGACACCAGTTTGAGATACTGGCTTAAGTAGGATGCGGCCAGACAGATACACATAGATGCTATCTGCAGAGGTTTCCACACTGTGTAACATGGTGTGTAACTAATATTCTTCTGCCTGGGCTGTGCTCCTTGAGGTGCCAGCACACACCAGGTTGCTCCTTTCCACTACTGCCTAGTGCCATTGAGGATGTGAATCAGGAGCTCTCGCCCACACAGTGGCAGCTGGGCAAGGCCTGATTTTAGCAAGCTGTTCTGTACACTGAGATACTCCTCAATGCAAGTGAAAAAACAGGTTTGCCTTCTCTACAAACCAGAGAATGTGGAAGTTTCGCTCTTTTTTAAAGCACAGATCAGAAAAACGGTCAGCTCAGGGCTAAGGACATGTAAAACTAAAAAAATACAGGTCCCTTACTCATGATTTGCTGAAAGCTTGTGATGTTTTATTCTCTTTCAATGTTTTATTTGGAATAATCAAGCTCACAGAGCTGTAAGAAAGTCTGGCACAATATATTACAGTTTCTACAAGTTACTGTTATCTACATGTACCTCACTACGTCATTGCTTGATTTATTTTTTATCAGAAGAGACTCGTACCTTCCTGTTTGGGAGAGATGACACAGCACCTCACTCACAATGTGACCATTCAGCTCATGCAGAATGTCTGCAGAAGGGATTTGCTGCATTGCTACATTAAAGCAGCAAGGGTTTTCTTTGTATTTTCATGAGCATGTTTTTAATGTGTCATATCAACAAACAAATAAGTTCAAAATCAGCCCATAAAATGTATTTGGGGAAAAAACACCAAAAAACCCAATAAAATGGAAGGTTTATAGCAAGAAGTTTGGGGCTCAAAGTGTTATGTAACAGGCTAAAATAAGAGCTTTCCCCAGCAATAACCTGACAAGGTCACTGCTCCACATGGCTCTGCACTGTATCACAAATATGCTGATGAAAATGATTTTTATTACTGAGCAATTTCATCCCTAAGCCTCCATTCCGCCAAACACTTGGCTCATGGGGGAAAAGGATGCATGCCTGTAGTTCCCTGGCATGGGGTAGGCTCTCAGAAGGGCTCAAAATAAGCTGAGGTGCTCAAGTGTTAAGGACAATCTCACTCAGGACAGGCAAAATCTCTTGTGCAGAAACATCTGCAGCAACCTCGTCAGTCAACAAGGATAAAGAAGGATTTGGCTGAAGACCTTGCCTACAGCCTTAACAGCCACAGGATGACTACACACAGAATTTCAGAGACCTTTATACTTCTGCTTCAGCAAATCTTGTTAGAAACGGTGGGAATACTCTTGCAGAATCGGCTGCTACATTTTTTATAGCCAAAGCCCTTGGAAACACTTTTAACTAAAGCAAAGCAGTGCAGGCATCTGCACCCAACAGTGATGCTCTTCCACTGGACTTGGAGATTAATAGTTTGTAAGGATATAGGAATGTATATAAGAAAGTAACCCTTTGTATAGGAAAACAACTCATTGAAGCTGTAGCAATATTAAATGAGCTGATTGCACAAAGAGAATTAAAAACCTCTAGAAAACCCACAGAATCCTGCACTTCCTTTTAAATTACCTTAGAATTTGAACAATCTACATGGTAAAATGGATTCTAACATATAAAAAGTATAACTATATTCCAAATGCTTATTTCATCATTTAGTGATTACTTCAGAAATTCTTACCTGTATTTACAACTGTATATTCTCACTCTGCCTTCAGTGACAGGTCCAGGGCTATGTATTGTTACCTCTGCAGTGTATATCTGATTTTCTTCGTTGGCATATTCAAAAACCAGAACATAGCGACCAACTTGAGGAACATTTATGGTCATCTCTAAATTGACCTGGGTCAAAATAAATGAAAAAATAAAAAAGTAGTTAAATTTTTCACTCCCTTTGCTTGCAGGAAGCTCCCATTTCCTGCTCCCATTTCCTGCTCTTTTGACTGGTCAGCATTAGTCCAGGGCCAGTCCTGCAGTGTCTCAACAGAAAAAACCCAGCAGAATGCAAGCAATGCTGATAAATATCACTTTGTCCTCTAATCAGAGTCAAACAAGTTCAAGAAACAGCTGCCATTGTAACAGTTCTAGGAAAGCCATAAAATAACCCTGGGAAATGAATATATTATTATTTCTCTTCTCCCCAGCAGAAAGAGAAGAAAGTTAATGATGCTAAAAAATTGTCGCCATCATCTCTGAGGTATCTTTAACAACATATAAAAACTGAGTTTACTTCTCCACTGAAAAAAGCATTTCCAGGAACACAAAATTCCTACTACAGCAATGCTGTATTTTGATTCCCTAAAAAGAGTGAAAGCATCTTCTCCAGCAAACAATAACACTTTGAAGCATCAAGGTTTTCTTTTAGGTTATTTGCACAAAGTGGTTAACACAATATTTGATGCAAAATACTTCTAAGTAGTTAAGTGCTGTGGTTACAAAGGTTTTGCTTCAGTTGACTACACAATTATTTCCAAATTTAAACTGTTTTTTTCTCAGTACTTCCTTAGGCTATAAACACTTAAAGATGTAAATAATTCTGTCAACAGCCCTCTTGACTTCACTGCAATTATTCATACCAGTAAAGTTTTGCACACGCATCAGTGATGAAGCACCAGAGCCTGTGGCATGTGAGTATTCTTGCTGTGCTTGGTACTTTCAAAAGAAATATCCAAGCACAGTAATAGAGGGCATAATCATTTTACATCACTATCACATACTTGATAAAATACCTTATTTTTGCCAAACACACTTCTAGTAGATCTTTTCATTTCATAAAACATGTTTCTCTTTCAAAGGACCTACAGCAGCGGCATAATTGCTTCTGTCTGTTTTTCAGTAAAGCAAACATTTTACCTAAGTGTAGCTATTTAAGAAAAAAAGATTAATTTAGAGTGATGTATGTACACCTTTTCTGCTGACAAATCATTATGTCATTTCTTCTGAACAAGCCAGTATGCCTAAAGCAGAAGGATTTTTATTTAATGAAATGCTTTTGCCAGAGTGGAATGTCCACTGCAGTTATAAATCTGCCTACACTGATACTTTTACACAGTTTTGTGTAAAATGCAGACCTTGGTGCAGAGTCTGTTTTAGGGATGTGTTAGGATTTGATAATCCTGAGCTGTAAATCTGCAACAATTTTAGTCTGGTAGGTTTATAGTCAACAGCACAGATGGGACTGCAATTAGCAGGCAGGAATCTGACCTCTCTTCCACTGATATGGGCCATCATTGGCTGATTGGGAGCTGGCTGTCGCACAGGTATTCTTCTGGATTCTCCCCCATGTCTGAAATGCACTGCCTCTGAACCAAGGACACAGGAAAATCTGCCCAGAGGCAAATGCTGATAGAGCAAGCAGCTTACATAAAAAAAACAACAAACAAAACACAGGATTATTATTGTTTTCAAGTGCAGCAGGATGATAACAAAATAAACCAAGGCACTGGTTTACACTGTAGCATATCTACTGACTGTTCTGCTGAAGCAGGCCTGGGATGTGTGCAAGGGTCTGTAACTTGGATCTGCAACAGGGATGCCTCGTAGTAATCACTAGGTAACAGCACCAGATAATCCTAGAAACAAAGAATTCAACAAATGAAAAAGCATTCAAACAATGACAAAAAAGAACATCTATCACCAGGTTTTCAGAATGTAACAAACGAATGAAACCAATCACATAAATAATTTGTACAGAGGATATCTGCAAGATGTCGGTGGGGCTTTTTGCTGTTTTTACTTGGGCCAGTAACATCAGAAAGTGTCTCTCTAATTCTCTAACTTCAGAAAGATGGCATAAAGGCAGCTGCTCTCTGATTAGGGAAACTCTGAAGCCACTCTCCCATCATGTGTTGTACAAGACAGTGCTCAGAAAGGAACTTCCCTGCATTTCAGCACCATACAGCCAGATGCCTGCAGTTTTCATCCAGGAGTGCAATCCACAAGCACACAAGTCAACTCTGGGTGATTCCATGCAGGAGACTCATGTATCCCAGATGACTTGATTAAAATACCCATGTAACCTATTAAGATGTGCTTTAAAAGCTGATATATTTTTGTTCTGCCTTGCTTACTTAAATTATGTTAGAGCTTATGTAGAACAACTGTTAATGTGAGAACATGATGAGCTAAGATAATTAATAAACACCTTTTCAAAGGTATTAGTAAAAAACCCAGCACAATAATACTGTCACTTTCAGCAAGAAATATGTTTGCAAGCTCTCTACTAACACTTCATGTGGTATTCCATAAATTTAACACAGCCCCAGGCTTAATGACTAGAGACATTGCTTACTTTTTATCCCTGTACAAAATACGTAAGAATTTCAGTATGCTGTCTTTGTGATTATACATATTTAAGGTTTTTCAGAAATTATCACCTCAAACCATTTCTCTTTTTGTAGCCATTTCTTAGAACTGCTGCTAGAAAATTTTTCAGTTTTTCAGTGAATGAAAGGAGAGAAAAGATGGGAGGATAAAAGCAGTCAGAAACTGACCTGCTCATAATGCAGCCCATCTTACAATACTCTTATGAAGATTTTTTGTCAAGAAACTAAGGCCTTGGCTGAGATAAGCTCTAGACACAACACCTGATATGTAAAAAATTGCAAATTTTTGTGAGCATTTATGCTTTGTGCTGTACGTTAATAGTATTTCATCATTTGAAGGTATAGATTCCAGATAGACTTAAAGCCTGTAAGCAGAAGAAAAATTAGAGCAGGAGAAAGTCAGAGAAGAAATAAGAAGAAAAATTAGAGCAGGAGAAAGTCAGAGAAGAAATGAGAAGAAATAAGAAGACATAAGCAGAAGTGTAGATTTTCATAATTGTATTCTGCTGCTTATACTCTTTTTACTAGTGCTGAATTTCACCTGCTTGCAGGGTTCTTCCCAGCAAATAACTCCAGAGCAGTAATTTCATGACAACTTTCAAGCAGTTTTTTCCTCAATTGTTTTCTTACCAAGAGGACTTCCTCTGCCATTATACTGACAGTCCACGTGCCTGGAACCAGTGAGAAAGGCTCTGTGGAGCTTTTTCCTGGGATTGTGATAAAAGCTGGCTCCTTGCTGGGTGGGAAGACAAACTCTTTACTCTGAGCAGCCCCTGCCAGAAAAAAAAAAAAAATCAAGTAAAAAACATAAGTGACCATGTAAAATGTCTCTACTTGCTTAGAGAGCTGGATGGATAATTTGGTCCATTAAACTTTGTTTGACAGGAGCTGATCAATGCTTTTCAGTCAATATGCATTAGCAGTGCACTTGACCACACACAGAGCTATGCAGTGGTTGTTGTTTTCATTCTTATTACTCTTGAGCAAATTGGTACAGAAAAGCAGAGATCTGTCCCTGTAATGACCAGTTTTGCAATATTCTGAAATGGTCACTTTTTTGTTTCCCCTTCCATAATTTTCCATTCAACCTCTCTCTGCACTGACTCTCAATATGTTCAGCTGAGACAAGGCATGTTCTCGTGTGACTTTAAGTCAAATAACTTCAGGTATTGGAGGTTCTCAGTAGCATCTAAAGCGTTTACTTAGAGACAGATAACTTCTAGGCAGAGATGATGGGCCAGTTGTGGATGCCTTATTCCTGCCAGTGTTCAAGGCCAGGTTGGATGGGGCTCTGAGCAACCTGTTCTAGTGGAAGGTATCCCTGCCCATGGCAAAGGTTGGAACTGGGATGATCTTTAAGGTCTTTTCCAACCCAGACCATTCTATGACTCTATGTACTACAGAAATATAGCTGTGGTTCGCTTTGTCAAATAGAAGTCATGAGGATCAACTGTTACGATTATTAAAGGCTTCCTCTTTGAAGACTCTGGACACAGACAAAATCTGGTTCCCAGTCATTAGAAGCCAGTGATGACCACAAACTGCTGCCACTCTGCTGAATGGTGTCTGTGAAGCCTTCAGTTTTGTCTTACTTGAATTACTAAAAGGATCTATAACTTTACTCCTATCAGTAGGGCAGGAATAGTAAGAGAGAATTCTGCATATAGGCTTGGTATGCCCCAACCATTCAAATGATATGGAATATGTATCTTTTTTTAGGGCCTGAAAGGCATCACATATTCTTGAGGTCTGTAATCAGAACTAACTTGGTAGACTGGTTTCATCATTAAACAAACATTACTCATGGAATGAAGGCAGAAGCCACATTTAAAACTTGAATATTAAAGGCAAGTAAACCAAACTAAGTGTTGTTACCTCTTTTTTAAAAGCTTCATAAAACCTGCAGTTCCGAGCTTCCAAGTACAGGACTGAAAGTACTAAGTGTGGCAAACATTTGAAGAAACAAATGTTGATTACTTTTGCAAGCAGGGGTTTCATGCAAACACAGCCACATCAATTACACAGCAAAAATGTACGAGGAGAAGCACAAAAGCACTGCTAAAAGTGATGCCTTTTAAGCAACAATAAAGACTTGACTTAGGTGCACCTTGGAAAGCCTTCTCTGATCTAACATTGATCTGACCTGTTGCACTGCCGAGTTGCACCTACCTGCTCCAGGCTGAGACTGACAAGCAGATATGCGACCAGATAATGTTTCACCTCCAGGGTTAATATACCTCAGGATAATGCGAAATAAGTAGAGGTTTGATTTTTCCACATTCAAAGTTATCCTCACTTCATTCTGAAAAATGGAAGTTAATAAACAAAAACAGCCGTAAAGTGCTGAATAGAGGAACAGTTAGAAGCCATGCAAGCACCAGACTAAAGTCCTACAAGAAAATGGCACATGCAGACAAGTACATACTGGAATGGCAATGCTGGTGTATGACAGAGGAAGACAGGCAAGCCTAGTGAGAAAATTAATTCACTTACAAGTATAATTAGTGCCAAAATGTTTTCCCTCAGCAACTGAGATCTTCCCTTTAGAGCTTTTTGAGCCCAGGCTGACATAGCGGAGGACTAGGTGGAAGAGCTTAGGGGAAGCCACGGTGATAGGCACAACCACCTCTGGCTGGGAAAAATAAAAAGAAAGGGAAAAAGGAGGAACGGAAAGTATATTACTTGTTACTAGCACCCAGAGAAAGAAAAACCATTTGGCAAAGACAAAAGGCTTGGGCGGCTTACAAAAGAGCATAGAACAAAATCTCCTGTGAAATAAAACTCTTCGTTGCATACCAGCTGATCCAGAAGGACACAGAATGGCTGAACTAACACATGTGTTAGTGTGATACATGGACAGTATTTTACTGTTTTTCTCCCCCCTCATGTAATAAAGGAGGCATATGGTATCTAGGCCTGTCAATATTCCTGCCTTTCCAAGGAACAGGCCACAATCACTGATCCTAGTCTGAGATCCCACAGCATGCAGACACTCAGACTGTCACTATAGTTCTGCTCCTCTACCAGATCCTGCAGTTGCTTAGCGCTGCAATACCACGAATGCTGTCCTTGTCCTGGGGCTGAACTGGCACCTCCAGGGCCACAAAATTCTCTGCACTCACACAGCCCCATTATTTAGTTTCCAGAAAAACTAAGAGACATGTGAAGGGTCGGTGCTGGATTAGGAAAAAACACGATTGGTGCAACCTCGTGGGTTTGGTTTCCTTCTTTCCATCCTAAATCCTAAAGCTCCCCTCACTATCCAGCTCCCACCAGTTCATCCATCACAATCCATTTGCTGTCCCTTTCCAAGCTACTTGTGGCACAGCAACCTCCTCACCACTGTGATCCACTCTGCTTCTCCAAACGCACGTTTCCTCTGTTTCACACATCTGAGAAACAGAACAAAAAGCCTGTACAAAATGCCACTAGAAAAGAAATGCAAAAAGCAGCTGAATTAGAAAGCAGGCATTAAGAAATCAGATACTGAAGAGTTGCCTTCATTTATGAATGTGGAATAATACTGAAAATTCAAAAATTATCTGGGATAAAAAAAACTCCAAGACCAAAACAACAGAAGAAGAATGACTAAAAAATGAAGAACATAAAGGAAATCATTGTGCAAAGGTTATGTGCTTATGTCTCATGCTATAGTGACTCATTAGTCCCTGGACAAATGGAGGCTAGACACATTTATACCAAAGCACTACTTTCAAGATGAGTGAACAAATCCCATTTATTACTCAAATCTAATATTTTAAAATCCTGCTTCATTTGATCAGCAGTTCAATCCAAAGCGAGAAGATCCCTTCCCAGAGAAATTATGGTGACTTTCTACCTGTGATTTACGTATTCCCTCAGCTGTTGTTAAGTTTATTCGTAGTCTGTCATGAAACTAAAATAAATGTTGCCAGTATGCCCCTGCTCACAACTTCTTTTACTGAACCACACACTTTCCCGTTTGCTGTAATCATTCATAATAAAAGCTGGGACCTTTCTCTTCTTTACTCAATATAAGATGACTTCAGTGACAGCATTGTGATTGTACCTGAAAATCCTATGGACAGAGACTGCCATGGAACTGTGCAATTCAAATTATTTAGCCAAGCATTAATCTTCTGCTGTTTCTGCTGTTCTTGGCATGACAAGAATTTCTGCACTTAGTATTACAGACTTTAAAGCTGTAAGTTCCTTTCTTTACACCTATCTCACAAAAAAACCAACCTCAAAGAAAATCTCTGATGAAGACATATTTGCCGAAGCAATGTGCAAATGACCTGACAGTAATACCAACACTCACTAATCCAAACAGCAACATAGTGCCAAAGGGTTTGGATTAGGGAGTTCTTGTCCTTTTTTCTGTCTTTTTTCCATGACCTTCCACACACATAGCAGCACTATAAAGACATATGTGCCATGCACTTTTGTTTTCATTTTCACCCCGAAGTCTTGAGCGAAATACCAGCTTACTTGTATAGAGGACATCAGGGCATATCCTCTCCAACTGAAGCTAGGAAACTCCTGAGGATCATAGCCAAACCGAATTTTCCCTCCTTTGACAGTAGCACCATCTTCAATCTCAAACTTCATGTGGTGCAGATCAGGAAAAAAATAGTTTCTTTCAGGCCTTTCAAGGAGAAAAAAACCCGCAACAAATCAGAAAAGAATTACCAGTCATTTATGACCTACATCTAAGGGCAAAAATGCAGTGGAAGGGAGGTGATCTATCGATGACTGAGGAATTCTGACAGCAGCTCATAGATTCAAGACAGCAGGTAAGAGGGATGCAATGAGAGTTTTCTTTCCAGAAGCTTTTACAGCTTTCATACTTTTTCCCTATACAACTCCTGATAGATATGCAATACTATTGCAAAACTGGTATTGGTTATTTAAGGAAACAAGTCAGAAAATCTTCCTAAAATATAGGAAGGAAACTTCCCAGGAAAATTAATATCAATAGCTATTGCAATTTACCAAGTTAATTATTAACAAATCCAGAAAGAAATTTGTCACATGAAAGTTTAAAAAGGGACTTATGGACAGTTTCAAAAGAACTGTGCTGAAGCTCTGCCAGGAGCTACCAGGAGCTCCAGCTGGACTCACTCCCGGCAGGTTGTGCCCACGACGTGTGCCCTGCACTGGCAGCTGCCTGAGGGCTGGGAACAGGCTGGGCTGAGGGATCCTCCAACGTCACACTGGCAGCCTGTCAGGCCAAGAGCAGAAGCCAGTCAGAAAAAGAGTGATAAAAGTTATGAGAAAACACTCCACGGCTTCACCTAATTAAATACCATTAATGACTCGTTTCCTCCTCCCAGAGCCCTTTAAACTCTTTCAAACACAACTTAATACACGTGCAGAAACTGCAATTATTTTGAGCTTCCCATGTTTGTGCCTGTTTTCTTTTTAATTTCTCCTTAGAATGTGACAAAAGTCACTTTAAAAAAACCCCTCAAATAATACACCATGCCACACTGCTAAATGCAGGGCTGCAGTTTTGCAGAACAGCTATTCAAATGTTTTCTGCAGCAATATAATAAATAATAATTATTAAAAAAACCCCACAAGCAACAAAATCTAAAATCTAACTTATAAAAATTGCAAGATGCTAATTTTTCAAACTCTGGTACTCCAATATTTAATCTATCTGACAAAATTGCAATATACATGTTCATATAATACGCATATTTTCAACTGACACAGGACAACAATACTGAATAACTTTCTACAGGAGACAGGACTTGGGGCACAAACTAAAGGACACCTCTAGCAATGAGGTCTAATATGCTGTACTACGGAAAAAGTATGTCAAGGCTAAAAATTCCAAGCTGGATTGAAAGGCTGAGTGTTCCTAAACAAGTATTTATGTCATAGTCTAAAAGCACCCTGTTTTCTAAGACAGGCAAAAGATGACTGGGAAGCACAGTGCTAACATCTGCCTTGTTCCTTCTCCTGCTAAAAGGCGAAAGAGGAGTCACACAGGTTACAAGCAATTACCAAGCACCAGCGCAAAATGCTGTGCACATGAGTAATTCAAACATCCCCATTTTAAAAGTACAGCCTAGGGAATTCTAAAGACTTCTGTGCTAAGTGCAAATGTTCCACTAGAGATGTCCTTTATTCATTTCACCTTGGCAGCCAAAATAATTCTTTTTTTCAAGAGCATAATAACCAGCTTCGCAAGTGTCACAGGAATCTCCACAAACATTAGATTTGCAGTAACAATGCCCATTTTCCTGTGAAGAAAATAAATTTCATCAGGAATGTTTCAGTACCATTCCAGAATTTTAATTTTTCAATACTCTGAATTCCCACTAATTCTAAAGAGGAAAAACTTTCTAATCTCAACAAAAAAACCCCCATTATCTGGATATTATTTCTGTCATTTATCATCTTCAATAAACAGACTAGAAAATATATAAACTCAAGGAGACAAAAATTTTTAAAAACTTTATACATCCCTAGGATGTATAAAATTGACTCTTTGCTGTATAAAACTAGCTGTTTTACGTTCAAAAGCAATAAACAATACTAAGATTTCTACCTTGGCAAATGTTACAATAATTTATCTTTACAATAATCAGTTTAATGAATGTCTTTCTTTTAATTTCACTTTACCTGCTGACATTCTCCAACTCCACTTAGTGTTCCACTCACATCACACTGGCATGCTGCACAGATGAAAAAAAACAGACACCTACATTTCATCTTTCTGTGCTACTTTGCAGGGAAAAACCCCACCACTCTGAATCTGCAATTTTGAGTCAATGTGCCACAAGGTGGATTTTACTCTGGAAGGTTCAGAACAGCAGACAGATACTGGTATGAGGTGAGAAGAAAAAGAGGAGAAAGAATGAGGACTTCTGAGTATGTGTGATTTACTGGTGTGTTTTAAAGTGATCTAACTTGTATTTGACAAAAAACAGTATTGAGTTTGAATTTACACTTGTTTCCTTCTTAGAACCACTCAGACAATTGATACAAAATAGCGTCTTCCAGCCTGACTGGCACCTTCTGTTCTGCAGTGCTACTCTGGGACCAAATCAACTCTCCACATGAAATAGAAATGGAGAAAATATCGCAGGGAGGAACTATGCTGACCTAGAAATTTGGAGAAACTCAGTACTGACTCTGTGACTGAAGGCAGAGAAGATGAATTACATGAAAAGTGCAGTACTCAGTATTTGAGGAGTTGTTTAGTATTTTGAGATCTAAAGTAAAAAACGTAATGATACCATTATCAGGTCTAAAGCTACTCATCCTATCTAAGCGACTGTTGTGGTGGAATCTGTTCCAAAGGAAATAGGTGGAGAGACTCTTTAAAGATTTTTTTTTTATCTATACCCTTTTTAATCTTCATTAATTATTATTATCTGCCTGCAAAACACACACTCCCTGTTGGAAAACATTGACAATCACAGATTATTATGCAGGTATAAACCATAACACATTTGTAACACCCTGAGGCCACAAGAAGGCTTTATACTCCAAGCTAGGAAATAATATAAAGTGAAAAAGCACCTTTTTTCTCAAAACAATGAGCCAAATTCTGATTTCAGGGTTAAAAGCAAAAATTCTGTCTCTCTCCAGTAAATCTGCCACAGGGCCATCTGAAACGAACATCATTGTAACTTCAGAGCACACCCTGGTTCAGCACTAGGCAAACACCCATGAAATTATGGCCTGATTTCTGAAAGCGACTGCTGGTAGCATGGGTAATTTGGTGTTACAATTAAGCAGCATGAGAGACATGCTGTTAGCAAGAGCTGTGAAAGTCACAAAGAGCACCAAAGTTAGTGTCAAGAGAATGAAGATGGCATTACATTTCATAAGCCAGAGAAATATGTCATGAAGCCATACCTGTACATCCCTCGGGGTTTTCTTTGGCCAGGTTCCAGTACAAGGGTTTGCATTTACTGCAGGTAGGACCTTCAACGTGCTGGAGACATTGACAATATCCCTAATGACAGAAAGGAGCTAATATGGGTTCACCTGCTTCATAAAAAACTTACTGCTCTTTACTACTAAGAAAAACCTAATACTGTTGAGAGCTCATGCAGTTTACTGACTTCTACAGATACATGGATCTCAGGCTGATTCAGACTTCTCAGATTTTTCTGTTTCTTACTATCAGCAAAGGATTGTTCACCCTGCATATTTCTTACGTATCTAATTTATTCTAAGGGTCCCAAATGATGTACTTTCCAATTCTTTTATAGCCTTATTAGAACTGCTCTAAAGTATTAGCTGGTTTGCACAAAGTATAAACCCCATATTTCCTTAAAAATAGTAATTCATTTTCATATTTACTCTTTCATTTATTGGTGGAAGACACACATAGCCCTATACAGGAGCCTACATAGATACCCCTACTATCCATCAGACTCACCTTCTAGGTGGTCTTTGCTACACTTTTAACAACGCTTGTGATTTTTGGTAATATGCAACTACTAATAACCATCATCGTATTAATAACAATAATAGTGGAACGGCAACAAAGATGTAATGATTTTTCAAGAATAATTTGATGCTGAAAGGCCTGTTGCAACCCAGAACCAGGAGGTCTTTGAGACATGCATAGGCTTATAGCTTCATGTATATGTTAGTGTTAAGGCTACACCAAAAAGACATAAACAGTAGGCATATTCTATATATAAAAGTTAAAAAACCCCCACCCTTGACAAGGGTTTGCATTGGTATGATCAAAGAACAAAACATGAAGTTTATTTCCACTCTTACTCTGCAAACAAGCTTGTGCAATTCTTTTCGAGTCTAAAAGCAGGCTTCAGGGCTTGAGAAATGAGTTGGATGTGTTGAGGAAAGGCACAGGAATGATTAACATGCACTGTTAGCTGCAGTGGCAGAATACTTACAGAGTGAGAACCAACGCTACCTGCAGGGTCACACTCACTGCTGACACCTTTATAAAACAAACACATTGAAAGATCTTTTGAAAACAGAGCTGTGGAATGCAGTAGTGCAGAAGCACAATGTGGCAGGTGTGAGCTTGAAAGGGCTTTTTTATACAGTTACCTTGCAGAGACTCAAATACTTTGAACTCCAAGACAGCTGAAGCCTTTAATAATTATTTTTTAAATGTGTGTTTAGCCTGATTTATAGTATTTGGGTTTGTACGAAAAGCAGTCACTTGGAAAAATAGAACACTAACCTACGGAACTGACAGACATTTTCTTAAAGTTCCTGTGCCATCAAAACGGAAATCTTTTAAATGGACATATAATTGAGAAGATTTATTTTCTTCTGCGTTGCAGATATAGGAAGGAAAACCCCAGCAAAAGTAGGGAAGGCTTTTACTCACGCAAGCAGCTGGGATAGCTGTAATATCCTGGAGCACACTGGTCACATCTAAGCCCAGCATAGTTACTACGGCACAGACACTGCCCGCCAGGAGCACATGTATTCCCCAGTGAGCCAACACCATCACAATTGCATTCTGCACAGAGGAAAAAAAAAACAAACAGATACACGTCTAAATCTAGAATTTGCCAAAAAACTTACCTTTGAATGTAAATCAATCATTTGCATTCAGAAAACCAGAAAAATCATAATTTTACCACCAAAAATAAATATCCTGAAACAGATGGTTATTCTGCAATTGCCTCCTCAACCTCTGACAATCTTGGTTTTTGCAGTTCTGTAATGCACAGCTAAGAGATTCCGTTTGATGCCTTGCAAGACACATGTAAGGGATAGAAATCCATCTTACATTTGGGAAGAATGTCACATGAGAGAAATACTTTAAAAATCTTTAAAAAATATACTCAAAGCATGTTGTCAACCGTAACAACGAACTTCTCATGGAGTTACTACTATGTTGGGCTAACAGCTGAAGACAAGACTTGCTATTTTATTGAGATGATGTTCCACAGGGTCACACTTCACAGGTACAGTAATGGGACCCCATCTGGGCATCCCAGCTGTCCCAGGTACAAGATGAAGTGCTGTAGTTAATCACTCGGATGCTACGACTGGCAAAAATGGCTGACTGACAGAAATATAAAACAAACACTGTCTTCCTGTTACACGTTCATGTTTCTGGTTCCCCCTTTTGGTTCCTCTTTCTGCTGCAGTCAAAGACATCTGACTTTGCTGTGTTTACTTTAAAGATGCTTGGAAAGACACAGGGCTTGCTAGGAAGTTAGTATAAGAGAAATACAAATACTGAAACTTCCAAGAACATCACCTACACCAGAGTCCCCCATCAGCTGACTATTATATTGCATTCTCTCCTAATTTTAGTATTACTGTTTTGTTTAAAGGCTTTGTTTTGATATCACTTTATTTGAATAAAGCTTCTATTGAATTCAACAAATCAAGACCAGAGAGATCAGTTCTAGTCACAGCAGCCCAAAAAATACAGTTCTGTCTCCCTTTTGAAGATGACAACTCCTTACAGGAGTAGCAGGCTGGGCTGCTCACTTTCCACCACTACTTGCAGCATGCTGTGTTAATTTATGTTTAAACCCATGGCAGTTCATTTTAACTGAACAAACTGTGAACTGCAGCATTTCTGAGTAATCCCACTGACTGTATTTTCAACTATTTTTATCTGTCTTTTACAATTTGTTTTTGCATGCTCTTTTAAGCTTCTATGTCTCTTTTCAGCTTTTGGTGTTCAAAGATCAAACATATTCAAAACGAGTTTGATTTGCTTTAAGATTGCTACTTTATTTTGTTCTACAAAAAGAAAAAAAAAGGTTATTTTAAAACCACTGAACAGTGTGTACCAATACAGAGTCCTGATTTTATGTTTTTCATTAAAAATGTTCATCTACTCCAGACCATAAAACCCACAAACATGTGGTAGGTATTTCTTTATTCCACCCATTGTGTTTGGTAACACAACACAGTCTATCTTTGCAAGGTGCCCCAGTTTAACCCCAGCTGGCAACGAGGTACACTCAGCCACTCACACCCCTCTCACGGGATGGGGAGAAGAACTGGGAAAAAAAGGTAAAACACAGCACTATACACAGTACTAGGAATAAAATTAACTCTACCCCAGCTGAAACCAGGGCACAAGGGCATAAAGAATTCTGCTGTCCATTTGTAGGAGATAAACAACTGTGTAAGTCCAAAGGAAGAAGATTGATGTAGCCAACTGCCACAAATAACAAGAGAGAAGAAAGCAGATCATAATGTTATACAGAATCTTGTTAATCAAGTACAGGAAAGCACATACCAGAACTCTACAATATTCTATATTCTTTCTCAATGGAAAAATCCCTAAGGATTAAGGGCCCCTCTCTCACTCGCTGCAAAGGCAGACAAAACCCAGGGCCAAGTAGGACTTGATGGGAGTCCTCGTATGCACACAAGACCATTATGATACTCAAAAGTTATACTCCATTAATTTCCCTGTCTTGTAAAAAAGCAGGCTAGTCCTTGGTGGGAAACCCCATAGAGATCTTTCATGTTTCATGCCTGCATGAAGGTTGGGTCAGTGCCTGTCAGATGATCTTAAAATGAGTGAGAAACAACCGTGAAGAGCACAATGAGAGCTTCAGATTTTCAGATTTACAGAACACACATTTTACAAGTTAGCAAACAAACATCCTCTGCAAAATCAGACTGGTGCTTCACAGCTCTGCTATGCTGGTTCCTCAGCAGTCAAGTGTGCCCTGTTGCTGTGGGGCTCCATGTGAGAACAGCTTTCAAATGCTTTGGTTAGTAAGACAGCTGTGCTGACTGAGGGTACAACAAACAGTCCGACCACGAGAGAAAGAAAAAGCCTGTGAGGAAACAGACTATAAAATTCTTCCCTGCTATTGAAACATGCCTGAAATTGGAGAATTAATATATATGAGGATTTCACTGAAGAGTACAAGAGAGAGCTGCCCATTTGCTGCTGTGAACATTGCTTTGGCTGCTGTCCTGGAAAGCACTCCTGTCTGCCTTTTCAGGGGCCTGTTTGATGCTGTACATGCAATCAGCAGCCTTACCTTGACAGGCAGGGAACGAGTGGTGGCCAGGCTGGCAGCTGTCACACTGGCGTCCAGCGACCCCTGAGCGACAAAGACACCTCCCAAGAAAATCACAGACTTCAGGCTGGGTACCCAGCAAGTTACATTCACACACTGCCAATGAGAAAAGATATTTCAGAGGCAGCCTCTGTACAGGCTCCTTTCTTTTATCTTTCTTGAAATAAAAATATATATGAAAAAAAGAGCAGTAGAAGCAACTCCCTGCTCCCTGATGCTCAGCAGGACCACAACTTTCCCATCAGATTTATATGGGTTCCTAACAGCTTTTATTGATTGCTCACATCTGTAATAATTCAGGAACAAGGAAAACATTAACGAAAGAGCAGTGAAGCTGGCTCAAAGTTCAGTATCAGTGTCAAAGCACTATACTTGGCCTGGCCGCACTCAAGAGTCTGATTTATCCATCCCAAGTGGTATGCCAACTACTGAAAGTAGTTTCATCCCTTTTAGGACTGAAGTGAAACAATTTATGGTTTAGATTTACAGTCTCAGGTGTGAGTGATTAATAAATTGCCTAAAAAGACAGTATAGAGACAGCTATTAAAGTTCAAAACCAGTCAGTTTTCTAGTATTGATTAGATAGGGTAGCTTGATGCATCAAAGTGAGGTTGCTAATTCATATTAAACACCATTTTTTTAAAAAGCCCCAAGGATAAGTAACAGAAATGGTTCCAAAGTTACTCTAAGTTTAATCAGTGTTACTAAATCCAAACACAAACTAGAGTCTGGCAGCTGCATCAAAGAGCAGACAGCAACCAAGGAAACAGGGGCATTTTTAGATCAAAATCTCCCCTCATCACATTATTCTTCTTTGACTTGTGTGAGTTTTGGGAGAGCCTGTTACGAATACACGTCCATGGCAAAATAACTACATATTTCAGTATGAAACTTGGGGATTTGGTGTTTTGGATATGCTTGCCAAAAGGGAATGTTTGGCTTACCCTGGCAGAAGGGGTACTGGAAATATCCAGCTGCACAGGTATCACAGGAAAAACCCCCAAATCCAGTTCGACATCTGCACTGCCCGGTACTTCCATCACAGTCACTGCCCAGCACTCCTGCACCGTGGCACTGGCACGCTGAAGAGCACATTTGTAAAGAAAATATTTGCAGTATTATGGTCTTAAAGCTCTTACTTCCCTTGGAAGCCAAAGGCTGGCATGTATCCTGGAGCACAGGCTCCAAGTGTCAAAGAAACTACGTCACTTACGCAGACACTGGGGGCCAAAATACCCTGGTTTGCAGCCTCCTGCTAGTTAAAACAGGAAAGGAGAAGAAAAAAACAAAGTTAGTGCATCGAATCACAGAATTCCTTGTCATTTTGTAGAGAAAAACAGATCAGTACTTAGTAAATATTACTCTTGAACAAAAATACCTTATTTGTATGAGCCTTACACGCAAATCTCGTTTTAAAAAACCACAATCTGTAATTGTGCTTAGTCTGACAGCATAAATTTACAACTTCTACAGAAACTTCCATTTAGAGGAAGCTGCCTTTCTTACACCCTCAAATTCAGATGCTGCTCGTTGACAGTGCAAATAGCCCAAGATCTGTTTTCTCCTGTTATATTTATCCACTTTCCTTTAGAGTTTTCTTTCTTCTTCCTTTTAAAAACCCGTGAGAGAAGGGGATATGCAACAGAGCACACCCAGAGGCCTACCAGGGCAATTATTTTGGATGCTGTAAGAAGGTGAAGTGCATTACAAGATGCAAGTGATTAAGTGCTAGCTGTGATGATGTCTCCATTGTACAGTATGATAATATAGACTAAAAAATAAAAGCCCACCAAGGGAACCATTTTATGGATTTCAGGCAGCTTTGCAGCGAGCTAAATAAGAAATAGGAAGCTTTCTTAGAAATCAAAATCTTTCAGTGCCAAGGGCAATGTACAATTTGCCAGGTGAGAGAGGACAGTCCAGAGGTGGAGGCCAGTTCATCTCAAGAAAGAGATTTACACCGCAAAGCAGTGGTTGTTGTGTCAGAAAGTTGTACATGCCAGAAAGTCTTGATGGATCTGTTCTTAAGTGCACCAAACAAGATGGTCAGCCCCTCCTGCAGATGTTTGCCGGAGGCTGGCCGAAGTTATTTTGATCCATAACTCTTTCTGGAGCTAGCCCACTAAACTGTTTGGTATGAACATGACAATATGACGAACTTCTGGCAAGAACAAGGGTTCTCTTGAAAGATAAATACCAACAGAGGCAAAATTACTACATAAAGATCAACTCAATGATTCTATGATTCTACAAAAGAGCAGGCACCGCTAAAACAATGGAAAATAGCAACATGGGGAAAAACAACGAAATGGGGAAAAAAACACCAAGAACTTGCCTATTATGTCACCAGCCACAGCATCTCTTGGAATTGAAGAAGTAAAAGGATATACAGGAGTATCTTTAAAACAAAACAAACAATGAGGTGTTTCAAGCAAACACATTAATTTAATTAAAAATCATGACAAACGATGAAGTCACCTCCTGTCAATACAGAGAGCATGATATTCATATGCCTCTAGTAACCAACTTCAGCTTAGTTTTCTTCAGTTTTCTTAGGAAAGAGATAAGAGACTTTTGATTTCCAATTCAGGTACAAACCTCCCTTCTCTAAAAAGCAGCACGAAAGGCCAGACACCATTTGGAAATGCCACAAGGTTGCTTTCCTGCTCCTTATCCTTTTACGCAGAAAGCTTTCTTATACTAGACAGCGTTGTGAGAGTTATCTAAGGAGCTCCACATTTATTTCAGATTTCCCACTTCCAGCTGAAGGTCCATCTCCTTCTGTGTGGCATTACCACTTGCTACATGAACTGCCATAATTTATGACATGTACAGTACATCTCAGGAGCTTATATTTGAGAGTCCTCCAGATTGCTGGATTGAGATGGATCCAAAGTCAATGAGGTACAAACATCAGTGGGACTCAGACCAATGTCTACCTGAGCTGAACTTACGTAAAAATGTTGGATTTCAATCAAGAGGATATATGAGATGTGATAATCTAGAATGTACTGTACAGACAGGATTTATTCTATCACAGACATTGAATTCAAACAACATTCAATTTTCACAGAGGTTTTTTTCCTTTGTTTTGTATTGTTTTCCCTCTTCTTGTGTTTTTATCGTGGTACCTCTCTTCTAGTCAGACCTCACATCTTGTCCCACATCAACCCCTGTTTTTTATCAGCTGTCAGAAACACACTTGTTTCTCCTGAGGGCACAAAACGTCCCACTGATGCATTTTTGCAACATTTTCAAGGAGTTGGAAGCTTTTATGCAGCAAATACAATCCTGATGCCACATTTTCTGCTCAGTTATTTTATATATAATTTTTTATGGGAAAAGCATTGTTTATCGGAGAGGCAAGTTCCAAATCCTAGGAGGTGTCAAGGAGAACACAAACCCATTTTCTCCCCCTCATTACAGTCCAGTTCTACTTCCCTGTCCAGGTGGTCTTCATCCCTAAAAATCCTGACACATGTTTAAACAATTTGTTCAGGGCTTTAGGATTGGAGTTCAGAACTCACTGAGGATAGGCTGTAAACTCAATGTCTCCAATGAATGCAGAATTGTGAGAATGCAGCACAATCTCTTTGTTTTTCAAGCCACTATCTTTTTTTTAAATAAACCCAACTCTCTTCAGTATTGTAACAAATGATTTATCAGAACACATAAATATGTGAAGCTGAAATGCCAGATGTTTTTTAACCAAGACAAGTGAAAACCATTAATTCTTTAATGCACATTTAAAATACAGAAAAAGGGGCAATTTTATTTGTATACTTACAGACGCAAAATGGATAACCATAGAATCCATCAGCACAGCGTTCACAGTGGTCTCCCTGGAAATTGTGCTTACAGAAGCAGCGGCCAGACCCTTCCTCACAGCCGTCTGCATGCTCCAAGTTACAACTGCAGGCTAAGTAAAAGCACCAGCAATTAGGCACTCTTTGGAAATTAATTAATTTGCCTTTTACAGCAGTGTACAATGACATTATAACAACAAAACTGCAGATGTGAATGACTCATTATTTAAAGAGTTAACATTTCCCAAGTACTTATATATCACCAGTATATCCCTTAAAAGGAAGACCCATGTTGTTTTCTTAGAGTGTTTAGGGTTTTTTAACTCCAAAAGCTGCACGTTGTTCCTCTGCAGCACTGCAGCAATTTTTCTGTAGCAACCACTCATCTGTCTCCATCTAGGCTAAGCACCACACTATTCACTTTCACTTACACACTACATGCAACACTATGACCACAGCTCTGCTGACTTCCCCCTCCTTTCAATCCCCAAACACAACATAACTGTAGTTTCCTCCCACCTGTCACACAGCTCCTTCAGCCTGTTTGCAATCCAACACTTACCTCTTACCTATACTCAGCTCTTTTTCAAATGTTCTATTAGTAATTACCCTATTGCATGACTTATGAGTCAATGGGCTCAGCACTGCATAAGATCAGAGTAGTAACCCTTGTGACCTTTTGAGCTATAGCACAAAATTTTCACGTGACCAAGAGTCAAAGGACACCTCACATGTACATCAGAGAACTAAGAGAAACAAGATCAGGAGAACAGGAGATGAGAATGACTTCCTGGAGGTCCCGAGATCCTCCTCACTGTGGGGTGTATAGCAGCACCCCAGGTTTACATGATCCTGTCTCCTCAGTACCCTTTTACAGCCTACTTCCTCTTCTTATCCTTCTGCTGTTCTGAAGATTCATGCTCATATGACACATAAATTGAGAAGAATACAATTTAAAAGGTTTAAAGCAACACAGAAATTCATTTGTAGCTGTTCTCCAACATCTTTTGGCCGCTCTTTCATTTTTTCCTTCCCTAAAGACGCATCCTATGCCTTGACTATAGCCCAAACCCCTCAAGCCACCAGGAGAAGATACTCCATAGAGAAGGACTCACGTATACAACCACCGGGAGCTCTCACTGGAACACCGTAAGGACGGTAGTAGCCTTTTGCACACTTCTCACAGTTAATCCCAGCTGTGTTATGCTGTGCAAAATAAAACAAAAGGATAATACGAGATAAAGAGAGGAACTTGGAAGAATTAAGAAACAATAACATCCTTTACACTGTTTCTATATACAACTAAGAAGGGGGAAAAAGAATGGAATATGACAGCAATAAAGCCATCAATCATCATGTGATGTTTTTTAACCACCTGTTCTCTACAGACTTCTGAATCATGGTATTCTCACATAAAGCAGCTGAATTTTACCTTTACAGCACCATAAACCCCTCCTCCCATTAAAAAAAAACTTGAAAAAATATCTCTTTATATCATATAATATCTCTTTTTAGGCTACTTTCTTACTGTGATGTATATATTGTTCAAGCAACTGCATCATTAATTTTTCCTTATATTATATATTAATTTTTTGAATACCTTGTGTCTAAGATCAGCAAGACCAAAATAAATCAAAAGCTGAACAGTCTAGTCAGCACAAACCAGATTTTCCATTAGAAAAGTATACGTCTCTATAAATATGTGGTTTAGGCAAACACACAAAAAAAATCCTAAGTAATTTGAATTACAGCAGTGATGGCAAGTACCAGTTGAGCAAATCATGGTCATGAGGCATCCTGATGAGCTCATAGACATGAGAGCTGGGGAACCAGAGCAGGAAGCTCTGCCCTGGAGCAACTAAAGCATTTCTCCCACTCCCTGTTTAGTTCCTCCTTAGGGAGTGTTGCAATTCAGGGCTGAGCAGGAACACAGCATTTCCTGGATGGACTAGTGGGCAGTTCATGAGCAGGGCACTCAGGACTCTGCACATTCTTCAGTTGGATACTGGTGCTCACTCAAGTAGCAAACCAGTGGCCCCAGCCCAGACAGAGCTTCGGAAGGATGCCAGAAGGACAATGCAGTAGGGTGCAAGCAATCTTTTTAAAAAAAGACTGGATGTGGCACTCAGTGCCATGGTTTAGTTGAGGTGTTAGGGCATGGGTTGGACTCAATGATCATAGAGGTCTCTTCCAACCTGGTGATTCTGTGATTCTGTAATCCAGAAGTTATTCTGAATGTATGAAAGACAAGCAAACAAGAAAAATAGCAGAATTACAGTTCTGGGCTTCTGAAAAGCAGGTTTGTCCTTGCTCAGATAGCTGCTTGACAAGATCCTGTGTGAAAGTGTCCTGGGTGGGAAAGTGGACCAAGAGCTCATGGACAGCCTCCTCAGAACAAGGAAGTTCTTTCCAATGTGCAAGCATGGCAGAAGGCCAGCACAGACAAACACAGAGCTCCTGATTGATCTCAAACTCAAAAAGAAAGTACATGGAAGGTGGAAGCAGGGACAGGCTACTTGGTGGCAAGACAAAGACATTGCCCAAACATGCAGTAGCGGAGCTAGGAAGGCCAAAGGTTAGCAGAGTTAAAACTAGCAAGGAAGATGAGCAGAGTAGCAGCAAAAGAAAAGCTAATTGGGGTAGGGGCCCATTGCTCAGTGAGGAAGGAGATCCAGTGAACAAATTGTCTTAGAACATACAAAGCACAGGAAGATGGGACAGATGTGATGGGACATATCCAGCATAGTTTCCCCAGGGCAAAGTATGCCAAATCAACCTCATGGACCTCTCTGATATGATGAAAGTTGCTGTGGGCAGACCCACACAGACGGTGAGAGATTGAAGCACATGACATCCAAGAAGAGGCTGAGATGGCTGGGTTTCTTCAGTATTGAGAAGGGTGAATTTATTTCTACCTACAACTACCTGATCAGAGAATACAGAGGGGATGGACCCAGACTCTTACCAGAGGTGCACAGCAAAAGGATGAGAGGCAACAGGAACAGATTGGAACATGGAAAATTTCAATTAGGTATTAGGGACAAAATTTATCATGCAGGCAGTCAAAGAGTGAAACAGGCTGCCATGAGTGCTTGTGGCATTCCAGTCTTTGGAGGTGTTCAAAGGATGGATGAATGAGTTCCTGAGCAACCTGATCTAATTACACCTTCTCTGAGTAGGACTATGTGATTTCCAGAGCTCCTTTGTCATCATACTCTAAATAAACTGATTCTATCTATTAATTATATCACTTCTTCATTCAGACATCCATTCCTAAAAATTTCTTTCCCCTGACACCAACAGAAAAAGTAAACTAAAATTCATGTGCTTTGCCAATGAAAAAAAAAGGTATAATTGGATTTATGGTAAACTCATTTAATCCAACTTAACTTCCACAAAATTAACTACAAACAATTTGTATCAGTCATATAACCAGGACTTGTAGATTTAAAATAATTTTGCTCTTTTCTGTCTTGGAAGCAGTATAAAAGAAATGTTCTTTCATGAACAAAGAGCTGACAAAAAGGACTGACATGGTAAATCTTAGTAGACTGCATGAACAAAGTTCTGCACAGAAATGTCAACTGGAAGACAAAGAACATTTCTTCTACTCATGTTAGTAAAAATAACTCAACTCTCTTCTGTCTGCCTTTTGGACAATGTCTGATTATAATACAACCAGAATATGGAAAACATAGTATACAATGGCTATTTCCCTTTTTTGTTGCTTAAATACAGCTATATTTTTAAATGCACAGCATGGTATTACCTAAATCATGATGCATAGGTTTCACAGGAACACAGAATTGATGATAATTTTGCTGTAGTGTAAAATTCTGGTCAGCTGCTTGTCATACATCAGATGACTCGACAGCAAAAGCAAGACAGACTTCCAAGTAAGTCTGGATTTATTTAGCCATGAGATTGCTGAACCAATGAATAACTTACACTGTAAGGCACCTCAGGAGGTCAAGTAGCTCAGTCCCACTCAAATCAGAGATAAGTCCAAGACCAGATCTTTATCAGAGTCTTGTTTGATCTTTCCTCATAGTCATTGCCAGAGTAGAACAAAATCAGAATGAAAGAAATTCTTGTTCTTTCCAAGAACGTGATATCTTTTTACGATAGGCACAGTGTCAAGTCTCTGATTCCAAATCTACAACTTCTGATTCAATCCAATGGAGCCTCTAAGATAGTTACGGGGCTGGAGCTCATTCCCTCAGCTGTCAGGGACATCTGAGACACCTGAGACATCTTTCCTCTACACAAAAGACAGAACCAACTCTTCTCACATAAGCACAGCAAAAGCCCAAAAGCCAACTATCACAAGCTGCAATCAGGGAAATTCATACTGAACAGGAGTATGATTAAGAGCTGTAAAAGATTACCCAGAGTGCGTGTAAAGTGCATCCTCAGAAATTTTCAGAATTCAACTGAGCGTTTCTCAGTGCAACTGGATATAATTTTGCATCTAGCCTTGGTTTGAGTGGAGCATTAGTCCAAAAGAATTCCAGAGCCCCCTTCTATGATTCTGTGCTTTCCCAATACCTCTAACTTTCCATCTTGGTATAGTCTACATCCTCCTTTATTTCTGCTGATGAGAGAGAGCCCTCTGTGTTTTGCTGCAGTAAGGAACCAGCTGAGCCTGAGCTGGCATTTTATTTGGTTAATTTTACTTCCTTCTGTCAAGCAGGGAAATGGCAGAGTTTGTAACAACAGGAAAGGGAATTTTTACAGTTGATTGAATTGTTATATTGTGTGGTTTTATTTTGATCACACAGGACTGAGCATGAGTACAATTTTTACATGCCTTTCGCACATTAACAAGCCATGTTGAACAAAGTAAATTATTTTCATGCACCTTTTTCCACACTTTGAGTACAAGTAGTAACACCATCATAGAAATGTGCCTTCCTGGACTGGTCAGATCCAAAACTACTGGTGTGAACATTTATTTAAACTGATCAAAATGACCTTTTTACCTGGCAGTTAATGCAGACTCCTCCACCTTCATAATGCCCATGGATGTTTAAGCTTTCTCGACGCCGATCAACGTCAGCATCATAGTAGCAATCAGTGGCATGTCCATGGCAATTGCAGGCTGAAAAAGTAGTATCACAAGTCAGCTTTCTTTACAATGCTGGAATTTAGCAATTTCCAGCATTTACCTCCAGCAGAGGTGGAAAAGAAGATCAGATTTTTTTATGTGAACATACACTCAGGCATGCTGGAGTATACTCAGATGCACATATTTACCTATAAACAACTGGATTTTCATACCAGAAACATAATACAGTAATGTAGACATGAAGAAAACGTGCAGCTAGTCTTATCAGAGAAGCCAACAGTTGTACCATCTCAAAACTATATAGTTATGCATAAATGCAGAACTAGGAAGCTCCAGAAGAATGGCCACAGCAGGTTTTTTTTTAAATTATCAAAAACACGCTCCAATGTTTATTTTATTTTTTCATGTCTCAAAAATATATCTGGACTGATTCTGTGTACACTAAAACTTTATTTATTATTAACAATTATAGACAAGATATACACATTTAAATAAAAAGACCTACACCAAATAGCTCTCATATTCAGCTGTAGATACAGATATACCAGAAAACTTGGCTATAATATAATTCTGAGTAGCAACCAACCATAACTGCAAACAAACAGAATAAATCAAAGGGCCATAAATTCATTCCACGTCCTCTTTTTTTCCTGAACTCATCTTCCGTCTTCCCTGGAGAGGAAAATGGGATTTTTTTGGAAAGAATGCAGGAAGCAAAAACAGGCTTCCCCAAGCATCTCAGTGCTAGTTGATCTTTTAATTACAGCTGCTTCTTCACTCCACGGAAACCTTCTCAGGAAATTCCTGAAAGTATGACTTGGTAAAGTTATTATTTCATGTTTAGGGAAACCCTCCCTTCATCTGGACCAGGGGACACAATACTCTGGAAGGCAATGGGTTACAGAAGGTAAGGGCTCTAGCCCTTCTTCAGGATGAGGGAAGCAAATGGGACATAGTTCTTCCAAACTCTATTCCCAGTTCCTGGTACAACTGGGAGCACAACTCAGGGACAACTGATTCTCCGTGTGTCACTACATAATCATACAGACAAGAGAAGAGAAACTGGATCATTCTCTGCATCTTCTCTATGTCTTTTTATCTGAAGAGCCGTGGATGAGGATACCTTTTCCTAGAAATTACCAACCACACAGCTGAGGAGCCGCCCTGCCATCAGGTTGCCTTATGGTCTGCTGACAAGAACTGCACAGGGTTCAAGACTGGTTTCCCTGGCCAGGTTGCAATAGCTTGTGAAGACCTTTGGGTTTTCTTACTCATAAAATTCTTCAAGAAAATAAAAAATTACACAATGAGATGCTGGCTTAAGATATTAAGTCAAATAAGGAAAAAAGAGACTATTATATACATATGTATGTGTGTACGTATAATTGCAATGTAAACAAAACCTCCCTTGCCTCTAGGGCCAAACCATCTGCGAGCTGCAGCTCAGCTATGTCTTCTAACAGCAATGGAAAATTACTTCCTCTGATTATAGTAATAGCATTTTCACTCATAGGGGAATAGAAACCCCTTCTACCTCATCAAACACCTTTTCACCACTTTGGCCCATTTGCTGATCCATACGTACTGGGAAGCTCACAGCAAAATGTTGGGCTGATCCTTACAAGCTCCCACCAACCTCTTTCAATCAGTTTCTCTCAAAGAACCTTAGGCTTCTGGAAAGTTGAACAAGATTGCTTTAATTCCTTCACTACTGGCTGCCAGCAAAAAAAGCCTGCACCTGGCAAATGCTCTCAACAAATCACCTCAAACTGCTAGGAGCAATCCATACTAAAAAGGATATTTTTTCAGAGTTAGTTACAAATGAAGTGGTTTTGGCTCTGAATCTTGTAGATGATTCTCTACAAACTCATTCTTCATAAAACATGACATTATTTATGCTCTTTGTCTACCTCTTTTCTGGCAGAAGATGTTTTCCTTTCAAAGAGTGGGACTTAAATCAGGTTTCAAATATTGTTCAAAAATTGTGTCCCAACATGCCTACCTCCTATCAAACATTTTAATTACATACAACCTCCCTCCCCCCTCCCAAGTCATAGTACTGCAGTTTTAATTAAACAAGTCATCTCTTTATTCCTCAGACTAATTATATAGGTACATCTCTTTGGCTTTCAAGTAAGGTTCTCCTGTTACCTGTTACCTGTACCCACTGGCTATGCTACTCTCAGGAAAGGCAGACAGGAAAAATAAATTGGGCCAGACATAAAGGAAATGGCTGTGCACACAGATGGCAATGCTCTGTACCACCCTACCTCATTTCTGGCCGGGGGTTGCAAAACATCTGTGTGTGACAGTACAGACCCATCACCAAAAGAGGCTCCATGCTGTCGCTTTCTTTAACAAAAGAATGAAACACAGGGGAAGTGGAAGAAAATCAAATGAATGGGCTTCTCCAGCTACTCAGTCTGTAGGGCTAATGTACTCCAAACTCCCAAAAACAAGGATGGGAAGAGGTACAAGTGTGGAATCACCAGGATTCCCCACCAGGAACACCTTTGTGCCACTGACACATGGACAGTGAGGGGCAACTCCCAGCCTGAGAAGAGAGGGCAGCTCAAGCACCTGTAAGCAGTGGCAGCCTTGAGCAACCTCTGCAATCTGAACATCAAGAGGCCGGGTGATGGAAAGGAGCATTTTGGATATAAAGGTGCCTATAGTCTCTGCTCTGCTTGGAGACCCACAGTCTGTCAGCAGACAGCTATGACTGGAAAGAGATGTTGACTCAATGTTCAACAAAAAGTCTTCCACATTTCTCACGTCATATTCTCACAGAAATTAGTATTTTCACTGTTTAATAAGAAAGAAGAATATAAATAATATTCACTGTATTTTTTATTCTTTATTGCTGTATGGAAAGAATTTTCTCTATACAGAAAAAAAAAGTGTTAAAGCATGCTGGTTATGTTCCATGAGCATGTGTGCTACAGCTAATTCCCACCCTCTTGTCAGTATCTCTTTTAATCCACCATCTTTATGGCTACTCACGTTCACATATGTTTGTGCTCCCAGCTGTTGCAGGTTGCCACTGTTTCTGATTATATCCAGGGCAGCAGTGATCACAGGTTTCCCCACAAGTGTTATGCTGACATTCACACTGAAACCTACAGAAATGAAAGCCTCATAATGAAGCTGGGCTTAAAACTTTTTTCGTAAGTTTTTAAATAAAAAATAATTGTTTTTTTCTTCATTTTACTGCAGTCCAAGACTTACACATAGTATGAAAAGGACAGGACATAAACCTCACATGTAAAGAAGTCAATCAGTAATACTAGAATGTTTTGGAACTTTCCTAAAATTCTTCAAGATTGATTACTTTAATCACATGATTACAAGTTTACTAGAACACATTACTTACAGAAAAAGTTTATAATCGGATTCAATAGACTGGATTATGAAACTATTTTAGATTATTAAAGCAAGTTGATATACAATAGTTTAGGATGTATCTTGTCTTAGCTGCGTTCCAAGGCTCAAGCTTGTTGGCCTACAGTAATCAAAATCTTTATCACCTTTAAATGCATGCCTTCATAATTTTTCCATTATGCTTTGTTTACAATAATTTTATCAGTGTTTTTAATAAACCAAGATCATAACTTGATCTTGTTATTTTTAAGATAGTGTACACCATTCACCAATGAAATGTAGGGATGTTTTTGATTTATTTAGCTAAATAGCCTACTTAAAGGGCAGGGTCTAATCATGGGCTAGATCTTACCATTCTGCAGAGTAACTGAATCCCAGGAGGAACAAAGACCTCGAGACTCAGGAAGCCTTTTACAACATTGTTCTCTTATGTGTGTAGTCTAATAACACAGGGGCAATAAAACTTTCGAGTATAACCATCCTATTTTCATAGATTTCTCACCTTCTTTACTTACTTTTCCCTAGCACAGACACCTGGAATGGAGGCACTCATCTCCCCCACTTACTCGTCATTAAAACACAACTGGAAATACGACGTTGTCCTGATAAAAGTTTGTTTTAATGCCATCATGGATAAGAGCAACAGCTGATTTAAAGCAGGTTTTTAAAATATGTTTGAGACAGCCTGATTATTCATAGTCACTTCCCCGTAGCAGGTGAGCCAAGAAGCCTGACCTAACTCCCTGTGAAATCAACGTGGAGGTCACAAACTTGACAGGGAAAGGGAATAATTAATTCATTTTGTTTTTATGTTTTTACAGGAATTATCTAAAGCCATTGGATCTTGCACGAGCTCAGTTATAGTGCTCAATATCTCCATGAAGTTCACTGATCTTGTTCCTGAGTTGGACTTCTAGTGCTAATGTAAGAAGGTGGTATCAATTCATGTTTTCCAAAAAGAACAATGGGTTTCTAAGAAATTACTCAACCTGCTGAAGTTGTATTTCAATTAAAATGAAAAATCTAAGTAAAGACTTTCTATCATTATATTTCACATACAAATGCTCTTGACAGGTTTTCTTGCCAACCATTAGCAGATTCTACTTTTTTTGAATATAAAGAAAAAAATCCCTGTACAACTACATAATTCTATAACATAAAAAGGTCATTTGAAAGCATTCATGTATTGTTCTTCTCAGATAAATGTCAGGCTCCATTTACTTACTGGTATTGGTTTTCAGCACTCTTTGGATTACATACTTCAGCATGGCCATGGCAAACACATCGACCACCAATACTGATGTCCTTTATACTGTAGTAATACTGTGGAACAAGCACAAGAAATATGTATAGGTCTTTACTTGCTTGCATTATGTCAGAAATATGAACATCAGGTTTGCTACACTTGGAAGGTCTCTACAATAAAAATTTGCACTCTCCTTCATCTAACCTACACCCTCTGGCCAGGATAACAACAGAAGTTCCTTACATTAAAGCTGTGCTGCTTGCCAAGTAAACTGCATACTGCATTTACCTCTGCCTGTGAGCTACATCTTAAAATTTACTTAAGGCAATAAGGGCACTTGATGGGGGTGCTGTCGAATAACTGAAATAGCTTTATGTTTTTCAGTGCAGAAACCCTCACACACATTTGTGTGGTGCCTCACCCCAGAGCTTCCTCCAATTGTTACTGAATCTTCATTTTAAATGGAAAGGTTAAAAATAGCAACACAATATGAAGTCTGAAGTCCCTGTAAGTATATGAATTTCTATGTGGTGTTCCCTGTATTTCCTTATATTTACCCACTGAATGGAAGCGCAACTTTGGCCTTCAAGCTCTTGGATAGCCCAAAATGCACTGAAAATACCTAGGCATCTCAAATGATCTGTGGAAAGATGGCAACTTTCAAGTATGGCCTTTGGTTTCGGCTCCTTTGCAAACTCAGGTACTATTTTCTGAAAATTTTTTGTAAATAAGTATCATAAAGCAGTGCCAAATAAAGCTGAAGAGACTTAGTTCCTCAGTTCTGCATAAGATAGTTCAAAATAATTTTGCTTTGGCTCTTTATAGCTCCCATGATGCACTCGACTTCCTTCCATATTAGACAGCAGGGAATGAAAACGGTCTGTTACAAAATCATTAATCATTACTGCCCCTCCACAAACCCATGCTGGCCAAATTACCTTCTTGTCTCAAACAAACCTGGAGAAAAATACGGGGATTCAAAGGTGGGTCACTGCAAATTTCACTGTCAGGATGTCGCAAACCTAAAACATTCAGACCATTTTTTGGTGCCTAACATGCTAGATACTATTGTTGAGTATATACATCTTAGTGGCAACAGTACTTACTCTACGAGTGACAGTGGGATCCCGTTGAGCTTTGGATATCAAGTGTCCAAGGAGAGTATTAGTTCTGAGAAAACGGAGGCGGATGTTTGTGGCTTTTGTGAATTCTTGAAGACCAGGGGAATAAGTGAAGTTTTTTGCTCCTGGGCGGCCATTTACCAAAGATACTACAATCTAACAAAGAAGTAACCACACTCTTGTTAAAATGTATCAACTGCAAGTGCCAATAGCAGCATAAGGCAGAATTAATAAAAGAATCCAAAAACTTACTATTGTTTCTGAACATATTTGCAGTAACAACTAGGCATTTCATACTGAATTCAGGATATTGGGAAAAATAGTGTTGTTAGTCTTGGAGCCTCCTGTATTCACACTACCCATATAACACACTGGAAAAAAAGAGCCTCTACCTGTTTTGAAAACAGGAGGTATAGCACGCAAAAACTACATTTTAATAGGAAAAAACAAAAGGAATAGTTGCAAGTAGTTATTTGAACAGTTGACAGTGTCATTGGAAGTTTAGCCTGATTAAAAACATCAGATTTTGGCTCTTTCCCAAAGCACATTTATTTTTGGGTCAAGGCATAAACATTCCTGGAAAATATTATTGTTACCAGGTCCAGTGCCTGCGAGCATATTAACGGTCTTCTGGAGGAAAGCACACAGTGTTGCTTTTGAAAATCCCCTCACATGAAGGCAGGTTTGTCTGACTTCCAAAACAAGGGATCCGATACTTTTTTATTTTTTAAAGAAACAGCTGCCAGCAGCTTAGCAATCATGAATCTCTATTGAATGAACAACCTAGTTTGTATGCACAGGGCTCAGTAAAAGACTTAAATTTATTTATAATCATCCACATAACAGATTTCTATTTTCAAATGGCTCCTATACTCTGAAGCACGTAACAAGGGTATGATGACTGTTCCAATTGCAGCACAATTCCTTCAGGAAAAGCCATAGAGCATGTAATAGGGAATGGCATCAGAAGTGTTCTTCTGTGGAAATTATTCTTTACAATATCTGATTAGGAAAATTTTACAGACACATTAACAAATAAGTTCTATTTTAATATGAAACCCCAGACCCATTTGCTCAAAATTCTGAGTAACTCTTGAGGAGTTCAGATCTGGATTCTAACCACATCAGGCATAAAAGCAGAATGCCAGGAAGAGCCATCAGCACATCCAGGAGTTTAACATTCATTCAAATATACAAGCCACAGTTCAGCCTAGCAAGGAACAACGGCTAAAATCAAAGCAATGTTTTCCAAATACTTGTATTATATTATAAACATGTCACTTTCTTATATATATATATTTTTTTTTAAACAGCTACTTATTCTTGAATGCTAGATATCTGTTTCTACAGCCTTCACTCACATGAGCAATTCTGGTGCACCAAGTTTTGCCATGCGCATTGGAAGTCTTCAGAAAATGCAGTCAACACCTTCGAATGCACATGGCTACAGTGAGGTACATAAATTATGATAAATATCAACACAGGCTGCTCTGAGTAGCCCTTACCCCCACAGGGAATGGTGGAAATTATGAGGAGTCAGGTCACCCTCCCAAAATCTCACTTAGGTTATGGACTTACTGATGGACACTTAAGCAGCCGTAGCTAAAAAATTACTTCCAACAAACTTCTGAAACCAATGCTGTTTGCCTCCAGCATCACGCATTGCTTTCCTAAAAGCACTTACCTCTCCGTTTTCAAGAGGCAGAATGCGAGAGTACTCTGTGGTGCAGAGGACATCGCTGTCCCTCCTCACGGGAAGATTTGCTTCCCTTCCAAAGCGCTCCAAGCAATCTGCTTTTGAGTCTAGCCAAGCAAGGACAAAATTAATTTTATACATGAAAATAAGCCCTATTGTTCTAATTTAAATTAACACAGAAGTATTCCCTGTGCTTTAGGGTAAATTCTCCCCATAATAGAGTAGTAACAGTGATTGTGTCACTCAGCACAGTAAACAGACAACCCTCAAAACAATAATCTCTCTTCCTAAGTAATTCCTGACAAGACATGGCACAGTATTTCTCATAGTATTACAAAGAAAAGCTATATAGGCACTCCAAGACTTTGCATTTGTATTTCACTTTGATTTTTGCAAGAAATCCCAGGGTCCTATGGGATGAAGGACACTGAAGTTCTGACATACCCAAAAAACAAGACAAACAAAACAACTCAGAAATTCACAAGAGAGAGAAAAATATTCACATGCTGAATTACGTTTCCAAGATATCATACTCATACACACTAATTTATTGTGGCTAAATAAGAAAGGAGAAATATATTTAACGCTCACTGTCTTCTCTGCAGGTGAAACCAGCAAACACCATGGTTTGATTTTGCTGCTACTGAGGAAATTATTAAAGAAACCTGTCCACAAAAGAGCAGTGACACAAGGATTGATACTTACAAGCAAAATATTGCCAGGGAGTGTAAGTTGTTCCAAAGTCCACTGATCTTTCCAAGACCCAAAGATCTGGACGAGGAGAATTTGCAAACTTGATAAGGATATAGGCAACATGGAAGAGCTGGTGACAGAATAGACACAGATCTTGTCAGGAGCTTTATTTGAACTCCATAAAAGCACGGCAATAACAAAACTAATGCAAATAAATACTTTTTCTTTAGTGTACAAGGAGAAGGTTATTCTCTGCAGTTTCATTCCCATTAAAATAAGAGGCCAGATGCACAGCTGGCTACTTCACCTGGCGATGTATTTAAGAACACTAAGAGTTTCATCTGGCTTCTTTAGGCGCTCACTGTGTATCACACAGAGAGCTCCCAAACACTAGAGAAAAAATGGATCTTACAAGACAGGAAGTCTTACTGTAAGCCTCTTGGGATAGTCCACGCCATGAAAACCAGAACATCAATAAAAATTACCTTTACACAAAAAGCTAAACATGGATTGATTTTAAAGGTCATTTAAAATTTAAACAACCACAACATAGATGGGAGCTACCAATAGAAGTGAACCAATACCGAGGTACACTCAATATTCAAGTCAAGCTGCACTGGAATTTCCCACTCAACAGCCTCAGCTGAGAATCATCTGCTGGCAGGACGTTCTCACTTTGATGGGGGAGACAGAAAGTTGTAGTCAGCAGTTTGTCAAGTAACTGCTGCCAGAGCCCCCACATCAAATACACCCAAGCAGTTTATCTTTGCTCATACCTCACAAATGTCTTAACCCTGAAGCTAATACTTCGCAAACTTTATTAGACTCCAAACCACAAGTGAATACAAGCTCTCAACCACGAACTGGGAACAGTATCTTTTGGTATGCCTGGCCCATCCAGCTGTCAGCTAGGAACAATTCAATAGCTGTCACACCACCTGGGACCACCAAGAGGCAAATGGTGAACAGCGCAGTGAAGCAGATAGCTGCAAATATTTGTCCCTCACCAGTACTGCACGCGACAATCCCATGGATACGTGGAGCCTCCATCCTCACACATCTATTTCAGACATCAGCTTCTGAATATCTGTATACTATATTCACAGTAGAAAGTAAAACCTTCTCACGGAGAAATGGGAGGAATTCAGGGACTTCATGGAACATGGTCTCATGATAACACCTTACATCTCAGAAGAAAAAAAACTGAAACTTTTTTGTTGTGCATTCATTTAATGCAGTATGTACAACTACTCTCCAGCGCAAGCCCCTGTTCTACACACACCAAGGCATCACTGCAGCAGGTATTGTACCTTGCAACCTATTTCAGAAACTGTTGCTTTGCTGAACATTGCTAATTTAGGTCAGCACAGAGAGAACCGGGAGAAAGATAACCCAACTTTTCTGTCAGTGTTGAAATTTACCCCGCTATTTAACACAGCCTGACAAGCACCAGCTTCACCTCCTGAGATACTAAATTAGGCACCTCAACAACCAGACATTATCTCCACAGGAAAAATTACTTACTAGACAACAATACTGAGCACAGTAAGTGGCAGCCATTCTGTTGACAGAGCCATGGCAGAACCCAAAACTATGCTCAATGACTGCGCAGGTGGAGTAATGCCCTCAAATTGCTTATTTTAGCCATTGCCAGAAATAGGTGAATACTTTAAGGACAATGGCAAGATTTGCTCTTACTGAGTTTCTGATACTCTTTGCCTGAGTAACTTCTGATACTTCACTGTTAGGTTTCAGAGTAGAGATATTGTCCATACAGACATCACACGTCATCTGGTATGGCCACTCAATGCAAAGATTGGTATCCTTCTAGGAAAGCATAATCGTTCTGAAACTCCTGGAAAAAAAAAAAGTGCTTCATGTTCTCGCTTTCGGTCAGCTGGATCTCTCAAGGGACATTCACCTGTTCAAACCAGGCTTGCACTGGTAGGCAACACTAACAGTCTTCCTTCCCCTATGTCTAAGATCTTTGGAAGTCCCATCTTGACATGCATGTTAGCAAGTGCAGATAACACTGTGCGTGTTTTCTGATACAGATTTAACCAAGACAAGTGGTTTAGAAAGCTCAAGAGGAAATAAAGGAAGCATATAGACAATGTCCTGCCTTCTCCAGGGCTCCACCGCTTGCAATCACATTGTGGAATGATTACAACAATGACCTTATATCTACTCTTCAAAAATATGTATTATATCAGGAACTCTGCAAGTCTGCCAATGCTTGAAGAACTACCACCCAGCACCACTCCTCACATATTTCCATGCAAATCAAAAAACGGAAAGTGAAAAAAAAAAGTACGGCAACTTCACAGTACTGTTACATATGAAAACCTTCAATTTGCATGATGCTCTCCTTACATCTCATGGTTTGAAATACTGCTCAGGCTTGAACTGGCACATCCAGCAAGGGAAAAGGGACAGGTCTGATAAAAATTAAATTAGTGTTAATTAATGACAGCATATCACCAAAACATAGTCACCAAGCCTATCATCTGTCCTGCTTCTGACTTTGCATGAGTGCCTATGATTTGGTTTTGGCCCGGATCAAGGAAGCAAAATGGCACTTGAACATCTAAACTTCCACGAAGATTACATACTGACCAAGTTGATGAATGGTCACTCTCCAGATCTGATGAGACAACAACAGAAGAAAAATAATCCTTGGCTTAGCAAATAAATCCTAGCTGAAGATAAAAGAGTAACCTTGCTAACATAAGACCTAGAAAAGCAACCACTAAAGCCGATTTTAATCACATATTCTAAGCTGGCATTTCACTACTTTAAATCTTGATCCTGACCTAAAACTTACCCCAAAAAAAAGGCAGACTAAACTCGAAGAAATGTTTTCCTTCAGTCATTTAGTTTTGAGGAAAAAAAAGAAAGTGCCTTAATTTTTGAAAAAAATATTTATTTGGTTACTCTTAAGCCAAATTTTTTCCATTAAAAAATCAACCATCTTTCAACAGGAATGTTAAAACTGTATGTCAGCATTTTGATACAATTATATAATAGTAAAAAAATTTTTCACAAAAAATCCCAGAAATATAGCTTAATCAAAATTCAGACCATTTTCCTGTATGAATAAAGAACTGAATTTAAAAGTGGAAACAGCATTTTGATTCCAGTAATGGAAACAATGCACTCTGGAAATGCATACTTGAAAGAGGATGTATTACTGTAAGTGTCGAACATCATATCCTGCTGTAATCCAGCAGCATAGGTCAAACCTGATGGATTATCAACAGCTGGAATTTAACCAGTTCCACATTGGTGTGACTATTTCCTGTTCACTCAGGTTTGTTCAGATTTGAAATGTTCTTGCAGCCAATGGCCTTAAAGATTCACAAAAACCCAGAAAAAAGTTTTTAAAAATCACTCAGTAGAACGAGCAAAATGCCCTCCTCATCTGAGAATGAAAATTAAAATTCAGTGTTATGCATTAACAATATTACATTATAAAGAGAGATATTTCTATAAAAGCTCTTTCAGGTGAACTTAAGATGATATTAAAAGAGGTCATTTAAATTGATTGAGAGTTACACAGTACCATTATTGTTAATGATACAATATTCATGATCTCTAACAGCATGCACACTACTTATTTTAAACCAACGGAAAGAAAAATCCCTGTTACCCATTCCATTCTCAGGAGAACACTAAAAATTGCAGTAATATTAGTTTAAAATGCTTTCTCTGTTTTTTCCCTAAAAGTTTAAACAACTCTTTACACAGAGAAATTTCCAAGATCTGTTTGAATCCTAGAAAGCATTAAAAAATGGATAAAAGTTAGATATGCATATATAAAGGCATAGCACATTTTCCTCCATTCCTGACACCATAAACTCAAACCAGAATACTAAAACACTGAAATTACTTGTTAGATGAGTGCTGGACATAAACTAGCACAAAAGAAAAACACACTATGTTCCAAACAATCATGATATTGTGTGCTGCTTCTGTAGGAAGAGATTGTTCTTCCTTTTTGGCTCATGAAGAATAAAAACTCTTGGAATGTGGTAGTAGCAACAACCCAACTACATCCAGGTAGACCACCTATCAAAGGCATTCCATAGATCTCTAGATGTGCTCAAAAAGATACCACACCAATCTTTCTTCGTGTAATCTGAATCTGTTTTCAGCAGAGTGAAATTTCCTCAGACTGTTCTCAGCAGATACAGCTGCACCACCAAAACTTTGCTCAACACGGTATGGTTGTTCTTCTAGGTTTCTTTCATTATCTTCAATAATGTGGTTGGTGTTGCAGATTGCTTAGAAGAGACAGAAATCTGATATGACTCAGTACACAAACTAAACTTCTCAAAGGGGGACTCATGCAGGCGAGGGATTCAAGGAAGTGTGAACTGTGCTTAGCACCCGCTCCAGAACACACCTTAGTGCCACTGACTGCACAGGGCTGGCATGTGCATGCCCATTGGTTGCTTGCTGTAATGAAGCCTTAACATCTTGAGCAGTTTCCTCTGAGAGACCAAGCCACAAAAGCATCAATCTGTTCAAATGAAATAAAATCCCATGTATTCTGGTCAAAACAAAGGCTTTGATTTCTCGATTTTGCAAAGAGGGAAGTGGTCCTTTTATTCAAACATCTCAGTAGGACTTGAGGCACCCATGCTGATCCAAGTACTGTATAAAACACTCCTGACAGTCAGTATTCATCAATTCCCAACAATGTATTTTGTAACATGAATTGTAATACAAAAAAAAGTCAACTAGAGAGAGCTGACCCAGCATTTCTGGAGTTGCCAGCTACTCTTCCGGGTATGTGGAGAAATAGCTATAGCAGAGGTGAAGAGAAAATCGTGTGTGGGTGTACCTGAGCGGCATCAGGTACTCCCGAGTGTGTTCCATCCAGCTTAACTGAGTACACACATACACAGCAAGGCCTACACTGCATAAACAGTGACAGGGACTGTAGAGGCTCTCACTGCACAGCATGCTGAAGTCATTCCTTGTGTGCCAGCTTCCAGTTTGGGGCGCAGCAGCCAGGAATAAGCACAGGATTTTCAGCTTTGTTCAGTTACCGCTGTCCATGTTCTATTCACGTCACGCTTCCCTTTAACCAGCCACTGATGCTGAAGAGTGTATTTAGTTAGGTAAGTCAGTGCCTGTGAATAGGCTTCACAGGCATGTCTGGAGATCTTTTCTCTATCCCAGCTAATGGCAGGACCAGAAGAGAGAAGCTCTCTCCATACATTTCACGGGCAGTACTCTAGAAGGAAGAACTGCATCCAGAAATGAAAGGGTAGTCCATACTCCACATTCAACCAATCCTCGGTCTTTTTGCCAAGGCTGCAGGCAAATATATCAATGACTCCGGGTTATTTTCCTGAAATTTCTCGTGCAGCCACTTTTCCATTAGGATTTGGACAAAGACCAACTCAATGCTCATAACTATTTCTTACATATGGCCTATTTCTTCACAGAACACTGAAGCTATTCATGTGGGAAAGGATTTGTACAATTCAGCCCTCAGTTGTCCAGAAGATAAATGTCTCCTTATGAGGGCTGCAGCCCAAAGTAGAAGGAACATAGTAGACTGTCAGCACTGAGAGGAAACTCGGAGAAGTGCAAAGGGTTGGAGGCAACCATCAGAGGTTCTGCTTTTACTACACTGGGTTGAAAGTGACGTATTTAGAACAACATATCACAAAAATAAAGTAACCTGTAGGAATGAGCATGGAAAGGAAGATGGGGGAAGCAGGAGTACAGACATGGAGAGAGGGAAGTGAGATGAATGAGTGGGAACCAAGACCTTCCTAAAGGGATGCTGAGGAAGAGCCAGAGGAAGATGCACTCAGAAAAGCAAAGCAGAACAAGACTTGTGAGGTCTTTTCCTGTAGATTTTCAGAATATCAAATTTTAAAAACAATGACATGCCTCTACTAATGCAAACATTAAGGAAAAAAAGCTGAGCCATTGAAAAGGTCTTTTAATTAAAGCTTTAAAAAAATGCAACACACTGACTACAACTTAAAGAAAAACATATGAGCAAGAAAGAACGTATTTTAAGATATTTCCCTTATTAAGGCTGGTAGTTCAACTCTGAATGAGTTGCCTGTAGTGTGACTGAGGAATAACTAGAACACGTATTACCTGATACAACTTTTAGAAGATTCTATCAGACAGGTGCTACTTCATCAGCTGAAGTTGTGTTACTCTAGAGTTCACAACTAGATGCACCTCCCTGTGGTATGAGCCAAAAATCACAACTAACTTAAAAGCATACTGTTTCTGTGGCATGATCCCAAACCAGCTTCCTGCAGAAACTGAAATACTCAGAACCAGAGTTCTCTAATAAGAAGGAACACTCCTGTGCTGTTAGCATCCCCATTTTTGGGTACTGCAGGGACAATGCTGCACTGCGCCAGACTTAAAAGCCCCTTTTCTCCCCAGTGTGAACCAAAACAGCAGAGAAGGGCTTGGTGCTGCTGTGGATTCAGAGCTGTGCAGGGGTTCCAGAGAAAAGGCTTCGTCTCATTGCAGGAACAGCTCTGTAGCACTGCAGAAGCCTCGTGCAGTTGTTCTCATGCCCTAACCTGTAGAAATTCCCAGTATTATAGAAGTTATGCAACTTCACGCTAGAGCTGGGTCTAATTTCAGGGTCAGTGATAACACAAAGTCTTCAAAAGCCAAGCACAACGAGTGCAATGACTATTTTTAGGAGCCCAGTTCAATGCAGCTTGTGATAAATCTCCCACCACCTTGAGAGTTTCTCCCTACAGAAGAAGTGAGCACAGGACACTTTTTTTTAAAGAATGACACTTAAATTAACTGTAACTTCAGAAACATTCGAAGTTATCATGTCAATGTTTTGTAAGTTAAGAACAATTGGTTTTAGTAACAATAATTAGCCAAAGCTGAATAGTATTCCAAACAACAAATACTGTTTGTAAATCAAAGGATTACTACCAAATATAAAAATTAGACCGCTACCATACAAAAGCAACTCAGAAGATTTGCCAAACTGTGAGGCTATTTACAAAATGTTTATACGCTTTAACTGGTAGAAAACATAAAAGCATGAAGTCCTCCACAGGCCACACCAACTGGCTTAAATTTATGGTTGAGTTGCCCTCCCTCTGTAATAAAAGTACTAATTTGGACATTGCATTCCACTGTGTACCTTTAATTTACAACAGTGACTAATAATATCGCTACAATAAAACTATTCAACATATTAGTGCACAAGACTTCACTGAGTCTGAGTCCTTCAGCACTATATTATTGCCAAAAAGCACAGTAAAAAAAAAAATTACACATAACTAAAAGCAACAATAAAATATATGGGCTACACTTCTTTGAACTACTTTTTGTAGTTGGACATTTCTTTTCCATCATACGCTATCATGCTATCCTGAAGTTTCAATTCTTCTGAAGAGAGAGTTCAGAAAAATACCCAGGGGAGTATTACTGTAATATCTGCTGAGCATTAAGCAAGCCAAAGATGAGGACACACACCTGCTGAAATTAGGCAATCCAAAGAGTCAGGGAAAGGGCAATGAAATTCAGTCAGACATTCTGGATTCAGAAGTTTAAAATATGTTGAAAACTACACTGGGAAAAACATAACCAAGTAGAGGAATAATCGAGATTTCATTTGATCCAAGTATTTCAAACAAGTCAGGAATAGCCACAGTGTAAGCAGGTATGTTAACAGAATGGAGAGACTGCCTCAGGGATAAACATTATAATTGTTATTCAGAAGGACTGTGATTGATTAGAAATGTAACTATAGTACAGAAAGTCAGAAAGGGAAGTAAAGCAGGGCTTTTGCTTTAAGGTTTTTGCTTTTTCTCATATTAAGAAGTACAGCAAAACGAGCATTCTTCTTGCAAACAGATTTAACAGCCTGAAGGCATTTTGATTTTCAAAATCACCCTAGCCCTCATGGAACAGAAGCAGCACCAGGTGGGTGTTCTGTTCCAACTCTGTTGTAGTGAGCACTAAAATTTCCATTGTGGTGCAGCTATTCAATTAAATATTGTCGTGAAACCACGGTAAGAGGCTCCACTGGGACTCTGCTCTCAATCATAAAGATATAACATCAGGAATGCAGAAAATTAAAAGCTTTTGACTTTGCACTATGTCCTGCTTCCTCTAATTGTGGACACCAATTACCAGCTTACGCTCGGTCATTGCTTCCCTGCACGCATATGTACCTTACTCTTCGTCATGTTCTGCTCACCCAAAAGCTTTTCCATACTTTTTTTGCAGAAAAAAGTGCCTTGTCTTAAAAAGAAACAAAACTACAAACCAAAACAACAAAAAAGGACAAATAATTAGTGAGGAAAACTACATCTCTGTCACCTTTTCAGTATTATGGTATGTGGTTCTCTAAAGTATTTACACACATATCTAACTTTAAGAAGATTTATTTTTCCTTAAAAACCAAAACCTTCATCTCAGCTCACTTGAGGGGTAATTGCACTCTGAAAAATTGTTTCTGTCAATTACTAAGAAAGTCTGCATGACTAATGCATACTAAGGTCTTAATATTTAGGACCTTAAAACAAGGTGAAGGTGAATTGGGGTCTCAGTGCTTACCTGTTCACCTGAGTAGACTTACTCTGTCACAGTACTTAATGTTCCTCTTCATTATTAGTATTGTATGCTACTGTATGAATTTGGGGGTGAAAATCCTAAGCAAAATGTCAAAAGTGAATCTCAAGTTCAAACAAGTCCTGAGGTTAAGGTTTAACTGAATGAAAGCAGATATGAGATGATGATGAGATGTCTGTGAAGTGGGGAAAAAAAAACCATAGGAATCCTACCAAATCCTCATCCATCCACCAGCTAAAATGATTCATTCCTGATCACAGGACATGGAGTCATTTTCACCTTTGTCTTGGGCTTCCTTCATGTCCAAGAAAGGGGATTCAGAGCCACCTTTCCCAGTAGTACCAGAGTAATGATAAACACACAACCTCCCTCTAAGAAATTCTTTAGTAACTACAGAAATCTTAGCACATAGCAGCTGCTCTCCAAGGAGTCCCATGAGAAGAGGGCACTCAGTTCATATCCCTCCTCTCAAGGAAGGAGGTTTCTCAGAAGCTTACTCATCTCATAAAAAGTAAAGTGTCTGTCAGTAGGTCCTCCAAAGAAGCTAACAAGTCTACAGCAGGAAAAGAAGTTTAGTATGGCCTTTCCGCACTGCAGCTCTACTGGATACAGAAACACTGACTGAGGATATCCTCCAAATGAGAACCATTCCAGCCACGGGAGGAACACGAGTACTAGAACACCATGTAAGACAAGATGTAAAATAAGTTGCACCTGAATCCCCAACAAAATGGCAGCTAAGTTTCACAGAGAAATACTTTCTTAGTTATCCCCTACCTTGCTGTCAACTAAATTGAAGGTCTACTCAAAAAATCTGTCCTATATAATCAGTCAATAAACAGTTACTGCAGTCCAAAATACACATGCACGTGTATACATATATTTTGCAGGCCCACACATATATTTATAAACACGTTTTGACGTGATGTGAACTTGCACAGTGCAACTAACTTCACTGGATCAGCACCCAATTACGGCAGCTGAGAATCCATCCCTGTGACTTAAGAAACAGGTACAGAGGCTTTACTCTTAGCTACTTGCCTATCACTTGCAGAGGAAATACAGGTGTTTGTGTTACTGTCTCATTACTAAGTCACATTACACTGGTTTTGCTGTCCCTTCCCTTTTAGACCACCTTACCAGTATTTTTCTGTCTATCTCGAAGATCTTGCTGGATGACAGAGAAACCAGAAGGACCCCTGAGGCAAAAACAGACTCCAAACATTATTCTCAAAATGTGTGCATGCCTGGAGATCATGAAGCCTCTCTCTCCCCCTCATGGAAAATGAGAACAATAACTGGAAACTAGAGCCTGAGTTTAAACTGAGGTTCTTGTAACCTATGCAGTGTCTATGCAAGAAAGTACACCATCACTACATCTGTGTGATGCCAAGAACCCCCATCATCAAAATTCCTAAAGGAAAATATAGTCAACTTGGTAAAAAAATACAGAACATAAACCAGATAAAAAAGCTGTGATGTCAGAAGTTAAAATCATCAGCTCAAAAGTCTCTCCCAACTGCAAAGCATATGCACAAATGCAAGAAATGTTCACACCTCACCCCACAGCTCAGGCACTTACCTGCCCCAGATCTAAGGTGACATTGACTTCGTTGTACTTCAAGCCCATGGAAAGAGGGGGACTTTGCCACCAGCGCTCCGTGCCATCAATGGCGTTGGTTATTGGGTGAGCTTTGCTGGGATCAGCAGCATTGCAGTAATCACAAAACTGGCCCTGAAACACAATAAATTAAAAAAGCAGTCTCACACAAAATCTTATGCACTAATGTTAATTGAGATTCTGAACTAGAGTGTTGATTAAAAACGGGAGTAAATTTTGTTCCTTTATATAGAATAATTTTGAATGTATGAATTATTCCACATGCAATTAAATTACACACTTATACCCTTACACACTAACTTTTATGTTACAAAGTAAAACTTCAGAAATCTCAGTAACAGAACTACAGTAAATCTTTATTAACTTACTGACACTTTGGTGAAATTACCTATATTACATCTACAGTGGTGTCTCCAGGAAATCCACAGAAAACCAGTGAAACAAAGATTCTTAGAACTGGATTAGGAACAACAAACAAATTATCCTCAATTCTTCTAAAATACCATGAAATATCCACATATGCACATAGCCTGGTATAAATAAAACAATTTTAAAAAAAGCTCTGTTACTTGGCTATAAGCTTGGTATTAGAATTTTATAACACTGTTTTCATTTTTCTCGTGCCATTGTAATACATTCTGAATCAGAGTTTTCTAAACAATATGTACGCATGGAAAATGCAACAGATCCTACAGACTGTTCCCTTTAAGCTTCCCTTTAAAGAATCCCATTGTATCTTCATTTCCAGAGGTTACTGCCCAATTTCCAGTCCACAACTAAAGCCACAATCCAGAGATGCCCTTTGAGAATCTCTTAAGCTCTTTGTGCAATAATGATGAATAAACTTCAGGAAATTTAATTGTCTTTTGATTTCATATCTTGGCTTGCCCCACAAGCTACTTTTATCTCCAAGAAAACGCATTTTACAGTCTACTAAGATTAGTGCTGAACTGCTGAAATTAGTTATTAAGGGATCTTTTTAGTGTTCCATTCACTTCTTATTCCAATCACTAGGTGAAGATAATCAGTGAAAATGCTAAACTGTGCCAGACACAGATCTTTGTAGAAAAATAACATTTTCATTGAATGGCAGTACACCCACCATGGCCATGGCTACTTCAGGAGGACAGCTGCTTAATCCATCAGTCTGTGAGGTGCTCACACTATGCTGGACTATTGTTTAAAATAAAGGGAATGCGGCAAATGCTACCTTATCAACTTAGCAGATTTCCATCAAAAGCATGTGACAAATCTTTTGTTGTTTCCACAGTCCACATTGCCTGGCATGGAGGACATTCCTACCTTCTAAGAATTAACAGAATCCCATATAACTGCCACTGTTCTCTTTGTCGCTGCTGTCAGACTAACCAGGGTAAAGTAACTGGAGCAATCATACTTGTACACTTTTTACAGAGAAATAACAGAAGGGCTGGACACATTCTTGCTGGGTGCAGTCTTGCAAGCTAGGTGAGTTTAAGATGTTTAGCAGGATTTATTTCACATCTACCATAGTTACTAACGGATTGGAAAATACTTCATCAGTCTCATGGGATACAAATATACCATCCTGTGTCTTTCAAATATGAAACATAGATGTTCACTGAATTGAATATTTCTGCATCAATAGCAATAATTCCAGCATCTGCATATAGCAAGAGTTCCATCCTCATTCTCCTCTTCCAGAAAACCCAGAATATGATGCGGTTTCCAGAAGACATGGCTACCATTAGCTGTTCCGATGCAGCACTGCCAGTGCCAGTCTGACTGAGGGTTAACTCTTGACAACTCAAAGAGACCAAATACTCACATACACAAGTTGGTTAACTACACCTGGGGTCATGTTATAACATGATTCTCCTTCAGCTCTGTTAGAGAAGATGGTTTGGCTGACTTTAACACAAACTACAATGTACCACGACACTGTCTGATTCAGATGGTTTGCTGCAGCAGATACACATCAGCCCGTGCTAGCTACAGGCAACGCTGCCAGTTTCTGCAGCGACGACAAAGAACATCATGTCACTATGCAAAAATCCATACCCTGAGAAATCAATCTATGCACTGGCAACTGCAGTTACTACCAACCACATCAGAGCATCTTCCCTGACAAATGCATACCTGAGCTCTGACATATATGTTACAACAGGGCAAGCTTCCCTAAATAGCTCTATCATGGGCTTGAAACACAGTCTTTAGATCTAAATTACATTCACAATGATCAGGCTGGAAGTACACAGGAAACAGTTGCTGTTACAGCAGTTTCAGCTCTGATCTGGAAACAACCTCAAAGAAAGACTGAATGAGAAGAAAAGAATGGGGAGTATTAAACACAAGACTTTAATTTACATGCGCTTATGTGATTTCAGTATACCAGAACACTTGATCTGAACTCACGATACCATCTCTTTCTTTTTGGGCACACAATTCAAAGAATTTCATTGCAACAGCTGGAGTTTCAGTTATTTAAATTACATTCCAGCAACCCTGCCAACTGGGCAGCAAAACAAAAACGAAAGAAAAAGAATTATTGGACAGAGCAGCCTTCCTTCCTTCTCACTGGCAGTATCTCAGGCACATCGCGCTCAGCCTGTCTGCTACAGGACACGTCTCCATTCCAGTAGACTGGGCCTTGAAACTTGGTTTGATTTTGGCTGCAGTTCATCAGACAGGCAGGTGTGCATTTGCTGGTGACCTTGTTACCCTCCTTTCCCCTGCTTCTCCTGAGCAAAGAAGAGATCTGGAACTGCATGAAAGAGTTTGCTGAAATACACCAGTGTGGACCAGGGACACACAGGGATGAAAACATCTCGCCTGTAAGTTATAGAAAGTGACAACAATGAAGGATTTGTTCACTATTTCATACCTAGCAGCTCTGTGCCCACTGGCAGGACAGGACAGGTATGCAGATAGACTTTAACTCACACCCGCACACCGCTGTGGACAGACTGGCAGGCAAAACCAGGCATGCCACTTATCTATCAGCTGCTGAAATATTTTACACTGTTGTGCATTTCTTCACTCAACACTGTTCTTATTAAGTCATTGTCCCACATGCCAGTGTGCTACATGAGGGAAACCCACCTCTTTCCACAGTGTATGTCCAGCACTGCCTTAAGAGCCTTGGTTGAGCTGCCTGTGAAGGGACTGGCCACTCCACCAACCATCTTTAAACAACCTCCAAATGCTCTTTCTGGATTTGCTGGATATTACAGCCTTCATTAAAAGAGACATTACTAAATGACAAGCTGAACGAGAACAACCAACGGCAGAGCAATGGAAATGATGCTGGGGCTTCGCCTTATTTTCAGATAGCACTGGCAACAGAGCTGTCTGCTTCCTTTGCCAGAATGAGGATCACATTCTGCACCTCTTTTCCAATTTCCCTATTCATAGAGCAACTCTTGCAATCCAGCATTGTAGAGAGTCCAAAAGAGAGAGACTCAAGTGTCTATTACACCTATCACTTTGTAAAAGCCACATGACCTTCTCTCAGACGCTTAAGAAACAACACTTGAATGCTTTTGCTGATTTTAAATTCTTCTATGTAAGCTCATGTTCAGTAAAAGCTTAATGCAATTCTCTCCAATTTTACATGAAAGAAGAAATTCTCTTATTTACAGCATCTTTGAACTTGTGAGGTGAAGTGGCTCGAGAATACACACATTGTGCATTTTCCATGCACAATGTCTGGATTTCTCCGGCCTTTTGAAAGACTTTCCAACCCTTCTTGAACCACAACAACTACTGGTAAACCACAGAAGCATTCATGTTATGTATCTCAATGGGGCTTTGTTAAAACTGGAAAGAGATGCTGCTGTATCTGTGCTTACACAAACGCAATGAGAGGCACAACACGCTTCCTCGTGCCAGGGCTGAGCTATCAGTAGTCCTTCTGGGAACTTTAATCAGGCATGAACCATAACAGCCCTGTAACCTAGGACCTGCAAGTCAAACATTTAAGAAGAATAATTCCCCCCTTTGTAGCCTCCCTCTTCCTTTACACAGCAAATCCTCATTTCCAGTTCAGTGTTAGCATATAAAGGGAACAACTACAAGAACCATCAAAGCCAACATGCAGGCTTCGTTACGCTTGCTTGCCAAGTTTATCTGATGTTTGCTTTGGCTGATTTTTATTACCCTGTGATTTCTGATATTTCAAGGCATGTCAGTTTGAGATTGCACTGCAGCAGTGGGCTACAGTGAGTTGCTGAGATTGCTGGGTTTGCTATTCACCTGGTGGCATGGTTGTTTCAGGCAACTTTAAACATGGGTGTTGCATTCAGTATGGAAGGATGGGTGCCCAAACTTCAGAGGCGCGTTAGAAACAGCAAACCGGGCAGTTTCCTGATCATCACAACCTTTTTTTTTAACCTCAGTTTAAGCACGTAATACCTGTGCCCCAGTTTCCCTTCTACTACAACTGTATACTACTCAGCCTGCAAGCATCTCCAAAGCACTTTGAGCTTTTTTTATGACTGAAGTACTACAGAGATATAAGGTAATATAAGGAGAGAGAGAGAGAGATTTCATTGTGAGGCAGGGTGTTACAGCAGAGGGAAGTCCAGAGCAAAGCACACTGCTGGCTGCGGCTGCCCAATGAACTGCGACGGCAGGTTGCGTGATGGTGCATGCTGCCTTCTGGCGCACGACAAGGAATACATATGCTGCACCTTCTTAGTCCTCTACCCCTCTCTTGAGCACCTATTCTCATTAAAAAATGAGATGAACAACCCTTTCATCCATTGCAACCCCTTCTGAAATCATATATTAAGGGTTATTTCACTGTTAAACACACAAACATCTCATAAGACTTTGAAACACTAGCCCTGCTTCCAAGATGCTAAAAATTTACTTGTATACTTTCTGTATTGCCTGAAGTGAGACAGTGGACCTTTAAGCTTGCAAAATCCCCTTCAAATTGCAGTTTCATTCTGGCTCTCCTCCCACCAAGAGAGAATACAATTAAAATAACTTTGGAAGGTCTGAGGCTTCAGGAAAGTCTCCTCTTTTAACAAAGCTCTGATCAAACAGATACCAAGCATCTATCGCAGTACAACAGAGTTTGGTGCATTTGTTACTCCTTCCTTACCCTCCAACAAATGTGTAAATACATGTTTCTTCCAAGGGAAAAATATATTTCCATTAATCCTTTTTCAACGGTTTTGCAGTTTATTGTTATCTTTCTTGTGACTGGCACAAAACGCGTGTAGCAATCTTGTGCTATGCTTGGAAAGAACAGCATGATCCTTGCTGCCCTGTGTGCCTATACTCCCTGTCAGAGTCCCAGGGAGTCTCCGGCTTCCTCCTACAAGCAATGCAAGGCACAAACGATAAGCCTCACATTTAGTGCTTCTAAAATACCACAAAATACTTGATTAAAGCCAGTACTCTTTTCCCTTCGCCTGCACAGAGATGCCCGCTGTCCAGCCAGCGGCTGCCAGTGCAGTCCCGTCCCATCCATTCCCCCCAAGCTCGCTGCTTTACTCCCAGCAGCATCTCGCTGCTCACCGCAGACCATGGAACACACGCTGAGGCCACAAAACACCACCTTGGGCACTCCCTAAGGCACTTCCAGGTGCCAGACGGGACGAGCAGCTCTCACACGCCCGGGAGCAGCCGCAGCCCCGAGGCACCGCGGCCGGAGTGGGGGCGGCTGCCGCTCCCCGCGGCGGGGGCGGCGTGTGGGCGTGTGGCTCCAGGAGGTGCCGGGACACCTGAGGGCAGGTGCGCGGGCAGAGGCGCCGCTGCCCGCTTCCATCCATCCTGCCCGGCGCTTCCCTGCGCGGGCTCCCGCCGGTCCACGCTCCCCTTCTATGCCAGTGGCACACGCCCAGCCAGGAAGAAACGAGACCGCGCGCAGCAGGGTCACGTCAGATCCCCCAAAAAAGCCACACACACCCCCACATCCCCACACACACCCCGGGGACGCGGCGCGGGATGGGGAGCCGCAGCGCGGGGAAGGGGTCGCGGCCGCCCGGTTACCTGGATGGCGCGTCCCAGCGGGGCGGCGGCCGGGCCCCCCACC
>VZTD01002016.1:705986-720810 GCA_013397725.1 Rhagologus leucostigma
AAGGAACGGGAGCTAAGAAGGAGAAGGAGCAGGCTGGGGGCTGCCTGCACCTCTCTCACGCCCTGCCTGCGCTGCGCTGCGCGGTGCGGGCTGGGGCGGGACGAGGCGCAGCCCCGTCCCCTGGGGCGTGCGGGTGCGCTGGACTGGGCGGGACGGGACGGGACGAGGGAAGGGTCTCCGGGCTGGTGGGGTTGCCCCAGGTCTGTGCCCAAGCGCCCAGCTCCGCGGCCGTGCCGAGAGGTGCCACTCCCCGGCTCAGCTGGAGCTCTCTGAGCCTCCTCGTCCTCGCTAAGTCCACGGGTCAGTATTTCTGACAGACCGTGAAGAAGTCTCAGAGCATGCCACCCTCATAATCTGTCCACAACACATTACATTGTGGATGTCCCATTCCTGGTAGTGTTCAAGGCCAGGCTGGATGGGGCTCTGAGCGACCTGGTCTAGTGGGAGGTGACCCTGCCCAGGGCAGGGGGGTTGGAAAACTAGATGATCATTAAGGTTCCTTCCAACCCAGACCATTCTATGATTCTGTGATAACCCCTGACGTGGCATGTCACATACGGGGAGTAAAGTTAAGGTGTCCAAGCTTTCTCCACGAGCAGGGACATCCCCACACAAGGTATACCCTGCTGCTCTCTGTAGGTCCTCAGGAAGACTATGTGACTGTGCTGCAGAAATCACAGCTCCCCTTGCCATTTTCAGTGCTCTGAGGCTGCTGGAAACGGTGCAGCCTGGGCCACCCTCCTGCAATGCACAGCCAGTGCTCACAGCTCCTTATGAGATGGGTGTTCCTGCTCATCCAGGGCAGACAATGAGTCTCCTGTCTTTTTGAAGCTATTTGGCACAGGCTTTGGATAACACAGGAGCTGGAGGGGCGAGGGGGAAGGTCGGGGAGGGAGAAGGATGCCTAAGAACCATGTCATCTGCATCAGGATTTGCACTGATCAATGGCATTGCTATCCTAAGTTTCATACCTATTCACATTTCCAATCCTACACATCCCGTGTTTGGTTCTCTTGACAAAATTTGAAGGATTCAGACAAAAGATATGGGTAGAGACACATGCTTACAATATTTTAAGAGTGATTCATATGAGTTGCAAAGCATTTTATAACTTTATGAAAGCTTTGCTACATGCCACTCAGCAGGGGCAAGAGAGATCCCTGGTGTACTGTTTCAGGAAGCACCAGCCGCAAGCTATTGATTTTGCCTACAAGAAAATCTCACCACCCTTGTTTGTTTGGCTATGGCTTTAGCACACCATAGAGACATATCTGTGGGAGACAATTTTTGTGTCCTCCATAATAAAAGTCGGCTTCCATAAACATAGCATGTTGTCAATTCGCATATATCGGATTTCATAAATGCTTTCAATTTCTAGAGCGCCTTAAAAATATTCCCCTTTCCAACCATGACGTTGTGGAAAGGAAATGATCTTTTTGCATATGTACGTAATTTCACTTCGTGCAATAGATTGCACTTCATAAGAAACGTGAGAGGTTTGAATACAAAAAATGTTCCATTAACCAAAATGCTCTGCTATCAGATAGGACAGCCACTGGTCTTTTCAAACTATTTCTTGAAAACTGGTTAAATCCCAAGTATATCCTGGAGTATATCAGGTTTTACAAATGGAGATCTGGAAGTATCTGATGTAAGTCCGGAGCAAGCAAGCTCTTAGGAAGGCCTGCCCGCTTTGGGGTGGTTCAGGTAAGGAACCCAGCTTCAGGTGATCCTTTGCAATCCCACTTTGAAGAGAAGATTCTTGTGAGTTGTTTGGTGGGTTGCACAACACAAAGGCAGTCCTTGCTCACAAGAGATGTCCATTCTCAAACAGAGAGTATTGCTGAATTTATTGGTAAGCATCACATGAGAATTTACAACTTACACGAGCAAGAACCTAATAGTTTAGTAAAATAATGACATCTATGGATGTCATATGGATGACAATAATGGATCTAGTTTCCTAAAAGGTAAAAACAGGGATGAATCTTTGTAAACATTCACAAAATTAGCCTATCAGATAGAAAAAGAGGGGGAGAAATCTTCCTATTCTTTCCCTCATAAAATTGTGTGCATTTTCCTTAATGTATACCTAGATTTAAAAATGTTTTGTTGGCTGTCTAGGTGATTTTTTTGTCCTTTTGTTAATCGCTTATCCCAAACAAGGGGTTTTTTTTAATTCAGTGTGTTTTCTAGAAATAGAGATCAAAGTGCCACCTTTTAGCTTTTCTTGAAAAATCTCTAGAGACCTCTCTAAATATCTGGACAGGTATCATGAAAAATACAATGACAATTTTTGCCTTTTACTCAAAGTGGTTGGAAAAAATGTTTATAGTGGCATTCCCAGCATGAATACTCCATAACTTGATTCCTATAAAAAGTGACCAAAAATTTTATACAGAGCCCCTGGAGCTATGCAAAGCCAGAGAGAACAATTTGTGTGGGGAAGCAGACAGAGCAATAGTGCAGGTGCGTATATGGAGGTGATGATAACATCACAGCCTGTCACTTGCAGATGGAAAACTGAAATTTTGCAGTGACTTGAGTTTTGGCTCACCCTATCTAATGTAGAGCTTCATCCTGTAAAAAGGTCACTATCAATAATTCAGGGGGTAATACTTCATGTTCCCCTCATGTCATCTTTTTTTTGTAATTACGGGTTCCAGAAACACAGGTAAGAATTTATTAGCTGGCAGCTCTCTGCAATCAGCATTTATAAGGCAGTGCCCCTCTGCAGAAAACACTCTTCTCCAACTACCTGCCCTTTTTTCCTCCCAGTAAAGCCTCTCCTCCTTTTTCCTTCAGTGTCTATAAGGTCTGCTTTCTTTATTTCTTCCTGTCTACAAGGAGTAAACTTTATTAGTTGACTGATGTTGAGCACTTTATTGAATAAATGTAGGCAATTGAAAATGTTACCGGGTCTGTACTATTATGACATAAGCAGATTACATTACATTATTAGGCATTTACACTACTATGAAAATAGATCATTCTTTCTATTTTAAAATATGTTCATTTAAAATTTCAAGTCAAGACTGTTTGTTGAAAATTAGCCTTGCTGATGTAACTTGTTTTGCTCTCTTAGTAATACGTGCATTATAGCATATCTCGTCTCATACTGCTGTTTCATACATGTTATGTTGTAAACCTCCAGTGAAAATGAAACTGTCAATAGATACTCCCAGTGAGTAATATTTTTTATTGCTCACTGAGTAATTAGTGGTAATATTTAGCTCCTACTTTACCATCCCATATTGCCACACTGTGTGTTATGGGAATTTGCTCTTTTTTTTTGAGATAATATCAAATCAATATGCTACCAGGTAGCTAGAAAGTCTCTCAGATTAGATAGTCCTGAGTCTCTACTCAATGATCATTAAAGATTAAGTTGTGCATCTTGTTCCTCCATTAAAGTTTCCTATCTGACATTTATGTTTAAGCCAGTCTTAATAATTACGAGAAGAGACTCAATACTTTGCAGGAAGATTCTTCCACAGACTAAATCTTTATCAGGTAAGCACATCCATAGCCTAGAGTGTAAATACCCAACCAGAAGCTTTCAAGCTCAGATAACGATCCTTTCTTTTATCACGGAAATAATGCATTTATCACATCCTGTCATAAATGCTTATGCATGACTAACAGTCAGTTTGTGTCTATATGTGAACTTCCAATAGTTTCAATAACACCTTTTTGCAGTAAACCTAGACTAAAATAAGGTTACTTGAAGGCACTCTGGTTTAATAGTAAAATGATGCAGTGTAAGACCAATGTCTTCACTGAATGTCATTAAGTAAGATGCATTCTGTTTAAGATCATTTTAGTCTCTGTTTTTCTGACAAGAGTAGCCTTTTCATCTCTCAGAAATTCCTTGCCACCATAGTATTTGAGGACCCTACCATGTCACTCTGAAAAAGATAAATTATCCTTTTTGTAACTGGAATAGAGGCATACAGAAGCTGGGACCAAGGTCTAAAATGCAGTTCTGTCAGCAGAAACAGTGTAGATGACTAAATTACTTAGTGTAATCCCAAACTCAGTTATTCAGAACTGCACTTTTGTCTTGTCCTTTGGTTTGATTTCATTTTTTCTTGTTTCTTTCACCTGTTTCTTTCTGGATTTAGACACTGGGATGACACCATCCTTCTTCATAGACCATCTTTTTCTGAATGTCCTTGTACTGTGCCTGCTGGATCTTGTTTTCCATCCAACTGGAGCCTCTCTTATTGTCTGTCCTATCATCTCACATGATTCAGGTATTTCAGCTGACGCTTTTTGAACTTTTTCATGATTAGACGTCTGCATAATGTTGCTGTACCATGCAACTGTGCTTGTTGCATGGTAGTTTAGTAGCTACCATTTCGTTAGCATAGTTCTACAGCCCAATACAAGGTCTGTCTTCCCTGCTGCCAGTCAGCAATCTCATGTACTAAGATCTTTGTGCCGGTTTGGCCAAAATCTAGTAATATAGCCCCTGAGAGAAAACCAGGTTGCAACCACCCTTTCCCCCCACAGGGTTCGGGAAAAAAGGAAATTTTTCCTCGAAGGAAAGTGAAAGAGATAAAAACTATTTATTTTAACAAACACACAGGAAAAGGAGAATGATGCTAAATAATGAACTAAAACCCCCGCTATAGAGAGAAAGCTGGGAAGATTTCAGAGTCCTTCTGTAGGTGTGGTCTCTCTCCTCCTCGGAGCTGGTCGGTGAGGGCGTGGGCCCACCCCCGGGCCTCGGGGAGAAAATTCTCCTGATGTGTTCTGATGTTGTTGAAACAGTTCAGAAGAGAAGAAGGGTAAAAAACCAAAGTCCCAGGAAACAAAACTCAGCTCTCCGTCTCACGCCAAGAGGGAAAAAAAAACCAGCTGGCTGAAGAAAAAGCAAGCAGGGTGCTCCCTTCGTGCCTTCCGCAGTCAGAAAAAAACACTGAGGAGCGTAATCTCTGTGTCCTTGAGAAGCTGCTTTGGAAAGTTCATCTGGGTTTTTTTTGTTTTGTTTTGTTTTGCTCAGTTTAAAGGCACTGAAAAGGCACAATACTACTTTTTGGGCATAGAGCATGATAGGGGATACACATGATAGAGTCACCCCAAGACAATCTTCCTGTACATTCTGCTTCCTAAGTTTAAGTGACACAGTCTTATAATAGAAAACCACTATGAACACTCTCAGTTGCTAAGGGCTCTCAAGATAAATTGCAACATCTGAAGAGCATTCTCATTGTAGCTCTTATATTTTTTCCTATCTTTTGGTCTTTCTTGAAAGGTCCTGGCTACAAACAACTTACTAGCAAGCACTCATGGCTTGATGGGATTGTGGACCAAAAAACTTTGAAATGGCTTTGTGGCAGATTGGTATTTCATGCTCTTTCGCTGCAGAGAAATGCTAAGCCAAAAGAGGAAGGAAGGTGAATGTTTGCTACTTTACAACACTTTCCCCATTCATGGGAAGGCAAATCGCATTTTCACGAGAAGGGAAATTACACTTTCAAGGCAAAACCATGAGCTCTTATCCCTCGCCAGTGTGTAGAACTCATGACAGTCCCTCCCAGTTTTGATCTTTTTATGTTTACTCACTGAGTATCCTGAGGCTAGGGCAACCCTGGAAGTGAGACACAACTTCTTTGCCATCCAGTTCCAAAGAATAAGTCCAGAGGAACACTCTGGGGTATGTAGCTAAAGGTATGGCTAAGACTCCCTAAGCAAACTACTCTTGACCATAACTCATGTTAACTACAGGGACTGATGTATCTTTTTTTTTTTCTTGAATAAACTTTCTAATGGACAACATTAAAATCCATCCACCTTATTGTTTGGCTACTTAATGGCTTTCCTTTTTATTCTTGGCTTCCTGTCCTGTTTTATAGAGTGGCTCATGGACTTAAAAGTTCAAAAAGAAGAAAACAAGTCTTGGTCATAAAATGGTTGATTTTCTGTGAAGAAGCACGTGCTTGCTTTGGTCAGTACCCAATGACTTGTCAGTCAAACATCTGAGGAAAACTAAAATGTCAGCTCTTGTATTTTTTACATCCTGTTTTTCTGTTTGCTGACATTGGTGCTATTATTGCTGCTTTGGCCATGACAAGGGAAAACAGCTCTCCACAGACTCCCTGCCATAGTCCGCCAGCAGCTACTCATGGAAACCACTGCTTTGTAGACTGCTTTTCCTAGGCTTTTTTAGCCATTGATTAAATTAGATTGGCATTTGAATTTCATATTTTTCTCTGCCAGAATTGTCTTTGATCTGATCTCTATTAATAAGGCAGTGTTTTTTCTGAGATCTGTTTCCAGAAAGGTTTTTATACTTTTAGGTAGTGTTACTGTTACAAACTGCCTCAGGTTTACTTCAGTCTAAGCTCTAGCCTGACCGTAGTCTCAAGTTCTTAATTTTTAAGTAGAACCTTGTGTTTAAATGTGATAGGAAGCCAGACTTTCAGCAGCATAAACTGAAGAGACTCCAGTGCTATATCAGTTTATTCCAGCTGAGGATCAGGCAAAAAATGTAACTGAAAATTCAAACAGATGTAGTTTAAGAATATTGATGTATTTATTTTAATTTTTATAACTGGGAAAATATAGTAAATTTAAAACAAATCCCTTGTGAAAATGCAGAAAATTTAGTGGAGAATACTTTTGCTATGTTTTTTTAAGCACAATTACAGATTTATGTAACACAGACACAATACACTACAAAAATTCTCCATGGAAGAGAATTTATAATTACAAGAGTAACAGCTCCTATAAATTACTATTTTCTTCTTCTTTTTTTTTGTTAGTAATAATTGGTTTCAGTGATGTTAATTACCAGGAGCTTCATTAGGAGATGTGACAGTGCTTGTTAGCCCTACAGTGGTATTATTTTGTCTTTTGGGTATTTTATCATATAGTCGTATGCCTATGTTCTTTAGCCAAATCTTTTCTTTTCAATTAGTGGACTGATTTTCTGACCAGCAGAGCATAAGACAGAGAAATTGAACTGAGTGAGTTGTAGCCAGTAACTCAAATTTATACCTGGCAAGGCAAGTAGTTTCTCTCTCACATGCATTGACTCCTACTGAACTTGCTTGTGCCCTGTCATCCATACCCTCAGCCCAAGGTCTCACTCCCTTCCTTTGAGGACCTCCACTCTCTGCAAGTGAGGATGCAACTAATCTACCAGATCAGTTTTACTGGGTGGGGTAAGCTCTAAGGTGCCAGAGAGCCATCTCAGAGAGCCTGGACCCTTGAAAGTTATGCTCCACAATGGCTTCTGTTATCCTCGGACAAAACTTTTGGGACGGAGAGGAAATTGCCAAACACACTCTGTTCAGCTGCTCAGAACGGCTCATGTGAACGAGACGGTGAGAATCTTACACTTCCATGCTAAATACAGAGCAGTTTTGTGGTTCCTGTGCAGTGCTAATGATGTGTATCCCCCTTTAACAAATCTATTTACTTAGGCTTAGGAGGATAACTAGAATTTGGCCTGCTTGCTTACACTGAGGTTTTCTGTCTCAGTAAATGTACACAAATCTTCCACGTACAAGAAGTCTGTTATATTCTGTGGAAAAAAAAATAGCAAGCCCTGGATAATCTGCTGTTTTTCCTACCTGTAGTAGCATATGGGATATATCATCATTGTTCTCACACTCATGTGACACGTATGTTTTTAGATCCACAACACTTCTCACAGTAAAGTTATATACAATAATATTCAAACAATGGCTGGGGAAAATGGATATGATATTATTTCATTTGAATATGCCTTTCTGTTTAGAGAACTTCACAATCTAATCAGGTTTAGATTGTTCATGCACTCAGACAGCCAGTTTCATTTATCTGCACCACTATCCATCAGCACTTAAGTGCCAGGCATGGGGTTAGAAAGACTGCAGACTTGAACTCAGGCTCATGGGCTTCTCTCTGGCTGAGCAGATGGAAAATAGGTAAACAATTCACTTCAGACTGAGTCATAAAATCAGCATATATGGAGGATAAGCAGGGAAAGCAAAAGGAAATGACAGATGAAGACAATGTACAGTCACAACCTATACACGCTGTCTTAAAGCAATATAACTTGAAGAGAGCAAAATTCCGAGAATGGGAGGAGAAGGATAAAAAAAAATTGAGTGTGATGTGCCTGTACAGATGGTAACATAGAGATGTTTAAGTTGAGCTGTTTGAAGGTTGGAAGGCATTTGCACTTAAGTGAAGATGGCATGCTGGTGCTTATACTGGTCTAGAAATTGGTCTTACGTGGTAGTTGTAGTCCTTTCATTGATCCCCTTGACGTGTCACTTCATATCTGTGGCAAAAATCATTAATTTGCTGTGAACAAATGGAAAAGAGGAAGGAAAAGAGCAAACTCATTGAAAAACTCAAGTGGCAATTGGTGGAGTTTGTTCTCTACTGCTTATTCGAGTGCAATGCTAACTTCTCTCTGATTCCCTGGTCATTAGCCTAGGCATCAGTTCAAAAGTTCAGACAAAGGAAGTTAATAACACTCTTGTGGTCCCCAGCAGCTACATGTCCTTACACCAGCTTACACCAGCAAATTTGCTAGGAAGTTGGATGTCATAGGAGGACTCCGCAAAAAGGCCATGGACTGAAAAGAAAGATTCAAGGTAAGAGCTCCCTAGAAGGATGAATGAATCAGTTACCAACATGTTGGGTAAACTATTTCTATTAATAGATAAACTTTTCCATTTTCAGGTCCAGTTTTGTAAATTCTCCATTCTATTTTTAAAAGGTTTATGGGACACATAAATACTTGGTACAGTTTTCCTGATAAGTCTGCAAGATTTATTTTCAAAGCAACTTTTACTGTTTCTAATATTATCCCTATTCATTTCCAGGAGTACCTTCCAAAATAAAGAGTAACTCAAAGTACTTTCTTCATACACTAGTTTTTGTAAAATAGACCTGTACTTTTTTAATAATATGGAAATAAGAAACAGCCCATGTAGATATTTATTCTACAGTTTAGCAAGAAAAAGATTAATGGAAATGGTAGATCAAATGGAAAATCTTTTTCGTTATAGACTGCTTTATCAAAGTTATTGCTGATGATTTAAATGCATTTTCTTCAACATGAAGAATTTAAATTAACAGTAAAAAAAAAGACATTTACATGAAAAGTGCAATATACAACTTGAAGACTGGAATGTTCCTGAAAACTGCAAAATTGAAGTCAATCTATTAGCTTAGTTTTCCCTAAATTTTGCAATATTCCATCTTCAAATTAAAGTGGGTCCTACACCAAAGAAATCAACAAAACCACATCTTATCCTCAAAGAATCACACAGAAATGCTTCCCAAATTCTGAAATCAGGCTCATAACACTGTGTGAAAATGTACCGGAAAGGCATGACAGGATGAATTAACCTGATGCAATGCTATGAATTAGTCCTTGGAGTTGTCACTGTGTAGTAGGATTTACTGATTTCAGTGTCTCAAGAAGCACATCTCCCCAAAGTTATGTTATCGAAATCTTTGTCTGTGGAGTTTCAGCAAGAATATGATTTTTGGCTCAAAATGAGCAGCGTCTTTTTTGTTCATAAATAGATACATTTAGGGGATTAGATACCACCTCAGCAGCAAGGCTGTGTGTGTTTCTGTGCACTTTCATAGTGACATATTCATGGATCTGCTCTGGCACTTTCCTGGTTTAAAACTCCTTGTGCATGCAAGGGAAGGCTGGAATTAAAATACCAGTTTGCTGAATTAATTTAGAAATGCTTCTCTGATCTGTCACTATTCCTCTTTTTAATCAAAAGACAGTTGGAATAGCTGTAATATTATCCACCGCATAACGTCCTAGCATTTTGCGTGCAAACTTTGGCTAAGTACACAAGCAGTAATCAATCTGAAACATGCAGCTGGTTTTCTCTGTGGCTGTTCAAGTGTTTCAACATGAGATGAGCAGTGCTACTCTCATTGAAAGAAGCAAGCCCAGTTATTCAACCCTAAGTGCTGTGAAGGAGCCAAAGGGCATCAAACCAAGAAGCAGACAAGGATTCCTTTTGGACTGAAGAATATTCCTAGGTGGTATAGCATGCTGGATTAGGAATGATTCATACTCCCAGGCAGGGGATGGGCAAGCCCAGGCACTCTGGGGTGTATCACTCTTGTTGGACATGTACAAGCTGATGACACAAGCTGTTGTCAGTAGATACAGCATGCTTAGAAAGTATCACATTTATTGTGTATTTTACGTACCATGAATTTGATTTGTGCACCTTGAAAAAGGTCAGGTTCACTGTGTCCTTGAAGAGGGTTGATGAAGCACACATGCATGAAGCCTACAGTAAACTGCAGTGGACAACCCTAGGATTTCCTGATGGTTTGTGGCCCATTTGTAGGTGCTGCAGAACATCTCTAAGTCCTGGGCAAATAGTGAGACTCCCCACATCCTCACTGGGAACACACACAGGGCAAAGGGAAGGAGCCATGGCAAAAGGCTTTGGTTACTTTTCAGGTAGGAGAGGGGGGCCAACATGGCTCTACCAGACATCTTATTATAAGGTATTTTTTCTATATCGAAGACTGCATTGCAGTGTAGAGATATCTAAGCTAGCTGAGGTAGTAGTAGCACAGCACAGGCTGTCTACATTTGCAAGTAGTGCAGCCTAACAGGAGTGACTCTATAGAGCAAAGAGTTGGTGCTGAGGATCTGAAGTCTACATTGTAGGCATTTCATGTTGAGTTTGTGTTTGTTTTAGTTCAGATTATCTCTCTTTCAATCCCAGTTTGCAGCTGCAGTCCACTGAGTCTGCTCCTGGAGAAGTTCTGTGAGGTTAGTCCAAAATGGATCCAGTTTGCACAGAACAAGATCCCTCCACAATAAGAAAACAGCACAGTAAAGGGAGACAATTGAGAGATCCACTTCAGCTGCGTACTCCTCATCCAGACTAGAGCACTAAAGTAGATGTCCCAGAGAGGTCAGCATGAACTGATTCAGCCAGCCAAGCAGTTGGATTTGCTGGTCTATGCAGATGTCCATGCTGGCACAGCAGAACTGCTGGGGGTGTCTGAGCTTGCCAGCTCAGTTCACTCCACAGCACAGTGCAGGATTTAGCCAAGATCAAGTGCAATTTCAGCAACATAAAGAGTCCAAAGATCAGGAAAAAGAAAAAAGTTTTAGAGCTGCTCTCTTACTGTGGGCTGGTATTGAAACTTGCTTACAAAAACTGATGTGCAAAAACCTTAGGCTGATGGTTTCAAAAGTAGTCCTTGTCCTGGTGTCAGCATTTTGAGTTACAAGGCAAAAGAATGTAAGGAAGCCAAAGTGAGAAGTTATTTTTGAAGATTTTGGCACAAAAGGCTTGCCCTGGCCCACACAGGAGGTCATAGGCAGAAACATACGCAGTTGTCTAAGAGGCAATGATCCAGGATTTTGAAATCATGCAGAGAGAACTAAAGAGGATTTATACCTTTAGTAAAATAGAAATAGAATTTGCTATTCAAGGTAGCCAAGTTTATTACTGTTGTTGTCTGGGTAAAATCAGGCTTCAAAATTTGTAACTGAAACTGCTGAAAACTACTCCATTTTACATTTTAAATTGCCTTTTTTTTTAATACTTTGGATACAGTAATTTATTTCTAGAAAAACATAGACACTTATTTACATTTTTAAAAATATTTAGATAACTAAATGTTAATGGAAGCAAATGTTCAAGGCAAGAAGACAATGCAGATACAGAAATCAATAACATTATACTAAGATCTGCACCATTTGCAAAGCTTCAGAAAAAAAAAGTAATTTACAATCAGAGAATAAATGTCACGGGCCTTCATTAATGACCTTTATACAGGTGATGTTGAAAGCAAAAGCACTGACATTATTGACATACAGCCATATGGGAAATGACCAAAGCTATCGCAGAAATGTATTTGTCAACGCAATATCTTCTGAGTTACACGGATGCGGTTGTGTGGCACACCCTGCAGTAAAGAGCTCTGGAGTCTGGAAGATGGCAGTCAAATTTAGCAACAGATTCATGAGATGGGGGCAGAATCCCATGTCAGAGTTCGCCAAAGTTACAAAACACACATTTACCATCTCGTCTGCTGAAATGTATTTATCCATTTCCATATGCAGCAGGCAAAGTTACATTGCTCTTCACTCAGATTTCTAAACGGGTATTTGTTTGTTGATTGCTGGTTTTTAAAGCAGACAGAAGTTAATGTCATCTTTGCATAAAAACTTGTAGATGTTTAGATCAAGATCTCCAAAGGAATATTTTTTCTAACCCAAAATTTGTGCTACTTCTCTTAATCATCCATATATAGATGTGTCTGAACTGTTCTGATTCAGGTAAGGTTTTTCTGTGACTTACACAGAATGGTTGGATCAACTTTTAGACACAATAATTTAATCTGTTCCTGCAATTCATCTTAGGTAGCCTTCAGATTTGTACAAAACAGCATGACTCAAGATATTTGAAATAATCACTGTGATGAAATACTAGGTGAGAGGAATGCAGCCTGCTGCCCTGCAGATGAGTTCTGCCAAGCAGCTAACAAATCCCAACCAGTCCGAGTATCTTGCAATCTTAAATATTCTGCCAAGACTGAAGAATAGGGGAGATGTGTAGCCCTAAAATACAGTATTCCCACAATAGTATCAGGCATTGAGTGTGGTGGGCCTCGGGACTGAGGCTTGTCAGCTTTGCTCTCTTTAAACTTTTCTTGACCTCCCTCGATTTTGTTTTATATGGCTTATCTCTAACAGCAGCTTTTATAATTGAAAGGAGAATTATTTAGGTTGTAATGTGGAGCTGCAGACCAGTGAAGAAAGAGTCAGAGGTAAAAACACGTTAGCAAACGTATAAAACAGAATTATGAAGATCCTAGAGGAAAGAGAAGAAGCAGCCATTAACATGAACATCATATTCCCTGCAATGACCAACTCCAGATGCTACAGCTCACCATAACATTCCAAACCACCACCACCAGAATGAAACCAGCAACTCTGGGACCTAGCACAGCAGGGGAAAGGTGAGGATAATACCCAGAAAAGGAGTAAAAACTAGGAACTGTATATAAATTTTAACTGTAATGTTATTAATACTGATTTTTTTGCTGTTTAGGCTTTTTTCTTTTTCTGCAAAAACAACATCTGCTCTAGTAATGATTCTTATATTGGACTGTTAAGATTCAGTTATACTAATTATAAATTCTTGGTTTACCTATATATGAGGTCTATTTCCTCTTTGCCCATAAACAAGATTTTGAGTTTTACCATAGGCAGAGGTCTACATCAAAAAACGTAGTTTCTACATGCTTTCTGGGATAAACTTCAAAAGGATCACCAAAAAAAATATACCTTATATATGTATTTCTGTATTCAACTGTTCTGACAAATTATTGTACCTGATTATGAAAACAGAAAAGTCACAGGAGACCATGTGCAACTGAAAATAGGTGCAATTTCAGATTTCATGGGGATATTAAGAAAAGCACTTTAAAATCTTTCCCCTCACACCCTAGATACAGACCCCCAAAAAACTGTATTGCTTTCATCTTCTTTTTTGTTGTTCATCAAGGTAATTCTTTGGGTTTTTTGGTCATAAAATTTAATATTTGGGCTGACGACTGTGAGAAATTTGGCATGTTATTCACAATAGATTGAATAAATACAGGGATTTTCCAAGGGTGAGATAGGGAGTGTGTACAGATCAGTAATATTTTCCTCTTTCAGTGGACAGTCATCACTGTGCAACTGGATAAGAGCAAGAATGACTCTCAACTATGCAATCTACTGAGTTTATACAGTATTTTTAAGTTTAGGAAGAAACCTGAGCGATCATCCAGGATTGTATGATCTCAGTAATTAAGGTTCACACCAGGCCATGCATTCTGAGATGAGCTGGTGCTATTAGCAGCTTTCATCTGCTTGTCTATCGTTTGTTTTACTGTATGCACAGATGCACGGATGAACATTGCCTCAGGAAAAAGATCTGCAGAAACCCCTTCACTTGCAGATTTGTAGAATAAGCTATTTGGATCTCGGCACAAGTATTTTCTCTCAATGCACGCGCATAATTTTCTCGTGAATGGGATTTATGTGTGCACATCAAAAGAGGAAAATCCCTAAGGGCTCAGTTTAAACCAACAATAGCAAAGAAATTCAGGAATCTCTCACCAGAGCATGCCCTGCTTTGCCTACTTTCTATCACGCAGACTTTGAATGAAATCTATGGCAGCCAGGCAAAACAGAACATGAATTGGCTTTATGGCTGTTCATTTTTAAAGGCTTAAAATTAAGCCCTTAAGAACTTACTGGCTTCCTAATGAGAGCACATCAGCCGCGGGAGATAAGTGTTGGTGATAGCTGGATGCTTGCAAGGCGAAGGAATGTTCACCCCCACCACAGGTTTGTGTGGCAGCACCGTGGATATACTCACAACAGTGCCTCTTAACAGATTTTTCCTAGATATGAAGGGAAGAGGCTGGGGTGCCATGCAGGTGGCATTAGCACTGGGATGAGGCTAGGGCTGGGGTGAGAGTGCTTGAGCTTTGGACCATCTCAGTGCTATTCCTGGGCTGCAGAGGCCTGATCTGAACCAGAGGCTGAGTGGTGTGGGTCCTCTGAGAGGCTTCTCAGAATGCTGCTGGAGCAGGGACCCATTTTAAATACTACTAATACTACTACTACTAATAATAACAACAACAATAGAACAATAATAATTGTAAGCAACAAAAATAACAAAATAGAATTTTCTGTAATTATATAAAATTATATGCTGATATAATTCGTATATCTTCGAATATAATTCAATAATAATAATAATAATAACAATAATAATATTAATAATATTCCCAAATACTCCCTTTCCTCCCCAAAAAG
>VZTD01002016.1:730407-761215 GCA_013397725.1 Rhagologus leucostigma
TTCCTTCCCTTCCTTCCCTTCCTTCCCTTCCTTCCCTTCCTTCCCTTCCTTCCTTCTTCCTTCTGTCCAGCCATTAAAATCTTACATGGTAATTTTCTGGGGCCTGATTCACTCACATGTTAATGACAGTATCTTCTACAACTTGTTTAAAATATGGGGTTTCAGTTCTTGAATTTTACTCAAATGTATGATGCTGGACAGATTTTTCAGTGCATTGGGAAGAAGACTGAGTTAAGTACCTGGTGTCCTCTGGAGTCTTCAAATTCATCATGTCTTTTCAGCTGATATTCAACTGACTGAGCTCAATACTTTTTAATTTGAAATGTCTGTACTTTAGTCAAGTGTGTTATGTGTTTGTTATTCTTTTAATCCATTTTTCCTTTACAGTCAGGTGCAACTTCTCTGTTCTTTGCTGCACAGCAAGGCCACAACGATGTAGTGAAGTTTCTCTTTTCATTTGGAGCCTCCACTGAATTTAAGAATAAAGTAAGATGATGAGTCTATTTTTGCATGCTGATACATTCTGACAGTCAAGGCTGGGTTTTTTGTATTCACATGAACTATGGCAGAGCAGTGTTAAGATGATGAAATTTCCTTGAGTGAACATTTTTTGAGTAATATGAGTAACGCAACACATTGTGAAATATTAACTTGAGACTGGCTTTTCCTACCTAGACTTAGTGGCATAAGTTCATCAAGGTCCTTTGATACTGATATCAGTCTTTCCTCATAAGCCATGCTCCAATATAAGATCAAAGGGTCTTTGTGTACATACCAAGTAGGATCCTGATTTAGGTGTTTATGTACTCCATTTTCATAGAACTAACATTTCATCCACATTGCGATGCCTCTGCATGCCACCATAGGATACATAAGAGTATAATGGCTTCAGTCCTCCCTAAAGTTCCACTTCCCCATCTGGTACAAGAAGATGAAATGCACCTCAGAGCTTTTATTTCTTTGTTCAGGCAAATAGTTTTCCAAAATCTCCTTAGAATAGCCAAAAGCACAGGTGGCCTGGGTTCTTCACCCTCATGGTGTCAGCAGCAGCAAGATCAGCAGTTCATCACTGACAGCAGTACATCAACCCAGTTTCTTTGCCCAAGGCAGTATTAGCACCTCTGCTTTCAGCAAACAGGGTGAAAAGCAACGTATTTTCGTTAAATATACTTGTCCTTGATGTGCTGGTTACATTTTGAAGCATTCCCATAATCTGGGGAGGAGGACACTTGCCAGTCACTTAACCTGGGATTCCTAGTGATGTCTTCGAAGAAGGAATAGTTCTTTACCCCACAGTAATCAGTTTCTCAAGCTATTTTAGTCTGTGATTTGAATGATTCCCTCAATCCATACCTGCTTTCTGGAGTCCCTGGGAATACAGTCTTTAAATACTAAGGGAATTGATGGAATATAAGAAACTCAGCTCCTTATGATCTAGGGGCTAAAAATCCTGATATTTTGTGGCCAGAGTCCACACATGCCCATACAGTAGAATTCTGATACACCAGGGAGCTGTGCTTGTGGTGAGCAACCCTCTGACCACAGCAGCAATCAGTAATAAAAGCATGAATGAAATTGTGGCTGTTTAACACAACGTGGAGTGCAGCTGTGAAAGCTGGCAGTGCAGGAGGTTGCAGTGTTAAATACAGCAGCTGGATCTTAAAGTGCTGGATTATCTCACGTGGGACAGATTTATTGGGTAAGGTTGAACATTAAAATAAATGTTGCTTCTCTGACTTTTATTTCAGGTTATGGGTGGGGGTTAGCAAGATTCAGAGGGGTCATCTTCCCTTGCATTCAGCTGGCAAGTCAGAAGTACCTTATTCTGTCTAGAGGGACAGTTACATCTTCACTCAATCTTTCCACAGTCTGTGAACTAGGAGTTTGTGAAGAGGCCAAGATTTGATCCAGGAGGTGAACATCAGGCTTGAAATTGTCTGATCCTTCATGAAAGTATACAGTCTTTTATGAAGCATGCAAAAATATATTGATGTGAAACACTAGGACAGATAAAAGAGAGCAAAGATCTAAATTATAAAAGAATATTCCTGTGTTCAGCTGCTCCAAATGGCTTCTATCTTTGGACAAATGCAAGTTTGAGGTCTACTGTTGCTTACCTTGAAACTTTAATTCCAGCCCCTCTTTTCCTGCCTGCCTCTTTTTCTGAATCCAGACCTGACTCGGCCCACATATGCCAGTCCCAAGTATCTTTTAAGCTGCAGGTTGCTCTTCCTCTCCAGGCCACAGCTTTCTGCTACGTCCAGACAAGCTGGTTGAAAGATAACACCAGCTCCCAATGGACATTACATGGGAAACTGGCGTGTGATGTGCATGTGAGCTGATTTTCCAGCAGCATCACCCAGTGTGTGCCTGAGCAGGAGGCACCAGTGAGGTGTAGCACATGGACAGCCCACGTCTTCCACTGGCCTGCTCGAGTGGCTTTGTATCAGTTCAGTCTTCTGATTTAATAATGTGGTTTTCATAGCTTGGAATAATTCCATTGTTTCGTTAACAGATTACCAAGGTGACAGGCTCCTCCATCGCTCTCAAACCCCAGAAACAATATAGTTGATAAAATATGCCTTTTCAGGTTAGAGACAAGGCATTTTCTCACTAAGACACTCAGCTGGGAGCAGCAGTGGAAAAGATATGGCTGATCCTGTCTGTTTTTAAAGGGCAGTGCAAAATGAATCCATTTGCAAAGAATATATATTTCTGTTACAAATTAAGGCATGGAACTGGAGTAAGCACACAAATTGTATGTATCCTAGAAAACAGAGACTTCAAAGCAAGGAAATGCAAAGCCCATCATCTTTTTGATGCACTTATCTGTAAATTGTGATTACCTCATTTGTTATTCCTATATGAGAATTCTGGAGAACTATCTTAATACAGGCGTGCAATTCTTGTTAAGCCCTGTATCATTAGAATTGTTATTTCTTATGGCAGGCAAAGTAAACCTATTCTAAAATAGTGTAATAAAGTAATTAGCAATAAATGCTGATGTTCTAAAGAGAATGAATAGTACTATTGAAGGTTAATTATTATATAATTATTACATATAATACTAGTCATTAATATTATTCTCCATTGTCCCAGTCTGACACCCATAGAAATATTTAATATAGGTTGAAACCTTTTTTCTTCTATTCTGATAGATGTCATAAGCATGCGAGTTCTTAAAAAACATGGTGGCACGTTTTCCGAGCAGTACTGCAGGTTGAACAGTATGTCAGAGGGTATTTTTCAGCAGGCAGTGATTGCAGAAGATCAGTTCCCCTCCTCTGTAGCATACTTAAGAGATGGTAAAACAACTATAATTCTAAGTTACTTTCAGGTGGTGATGACAGAGGAAAGGGGTCGGCAAATAGACGGGGAAGCCTACACCACGAAGCGTGGTGCTGCTGTTCCAAGTGTTTTCACTAGAGATTGGCAGCTGCTGTTATGTGCTGGCAGTGAGGAGGACAGACTCTGGGGAGGGCAGAAAAATGGTTTCAGGGGAAGAATTGCAGAGGTACCCGAGAAAAGTGTCTCCTATCTGAGCTGGAAATATTTGCAGAGCAGGATTAGTAGAAGCTTCATTGCGTCAGGAAAACAGGATTTGAGCAAGAAGTGAACCCAAGGCGATGTGCCTTCTCTCAGAGGTTGCACAGATGGCCTCCTGCCCACTGCAGAAGGGGGTGATAGCCCCAGGAGCGCCTCAGTGCTTGCTCACGTGTCCAGCTCCCACTTGCTGCCCTGCTCAGAGTTTCCAAGAGGCCTGCCAATACCAACGGCGCTGCTTCAGCTTTTTACTTATCTCAGCTGAAGCCAAAAAGGAAAGAGGCAGTCACGTGGCTGAAAGGAATGTTAAAACTCTGTCATTTACTTTTTTTTTAATCCCCCACAACTTTTTTGCTTTCCCCATGGTCTCTAAAACATTGGGGTTTTCAGCTAGAGCTTGCTGGAGTAAAGTGTAAGAGAAAACCAGATAGAAGCTCAGTAGAGGCAAGAGGGGGACTGAGTTTTCTCTTACTTATAAACAGTGGACTTTTGCACTGTTTGACAATTCCTTGATTTAACTAAGTGCTGTCTTACCACATGGTCAGTGGAAAAGGTTCCTGCCCAAACTTCCCTTTCTTACAGAAAGATGTATATGTGATTTTTCACAGTGGTACCCCCAACTCAGAGCATGCAGAGGAATCCCAGTCCCTTCTGTTGAATGTATTCAGCTTCATGTATCAGACAGATAGTAGAGAAGGTCTTAGAGCTCAACTGTCTTCCTGATCAAGGACCAGATCTATGAGCCCAGGAGTTATTACCCAGTTCTCTCTGTCCCAGTAAATATTTGATTCAGAGTGGACAGATGGAACTGGGGACCATCCAGTGCTCTTCTTCTAAACCCTGGACCCTGATCAGACTGATCTAGGAAAACTTGGTGTCACTTTAGGCTGAAAGATCCAAATGGTGTATTTTGGAATTGTGTTACTCTTTCAAAAAAAATGTATCTGTCTAAAATTGTTCACTGGATTGAACCAAACACTTGGTCAGGATCCCCTTTTTGAGTTAATTAGACGTATCTTGGGAGAATGTTGCCTTTCTTAAACCCCAAGCTGTCACATCTCCCAGGGTGGGATCACACACTGGGATTCCAGGTGTTGGGCTTCAGTTCTGCTGTGCCAGCTGTGGTTAGCTTTGTAGGCTTGCCTTTTATTCGGGACCTGTCGTTTGGTTCCCTACAGAAATTACGTTAATAACCAAACAATCTTCTAAAAATAACAGGAGTTTGTGGAGAACACAAGAATTTTAGAAAACAAAAGCCAGACCATAAAGCAATAAACAAACTTTTCCCATATGCAACCAACTGAGCGTGTTTATTTACCCTCCATACAGGGAACTTTAACATTTTTAAGCTTCCTGAAACTTTTCCTTCCTTGCCTCTCCACAGAGGACCTTCAGTCTGGATAGCATAGTTTCTCTTCTTAATTCACTAACCTTTCTCTCTCAACTTCCTTCAGCGAAAGGGTCTTTAAAAATTTCTCTGTTTTTTTCTGTTTGTAGCCCTTTGATCTGGTAAGTCACCACTTGAGCAAAGTGGTTTTCAGCTGGTTGGAGAGAGGAAATAGGTTTCACGAAGCTATTAGCTTTTCCATTGTCTTTTAAGTGTGTATAAGGTGTTTTTTAATCCAGGCACAATTGTAATTGCCTTTGTGTTTTGTTCCAGCAGTTCTCATTAAATCATGGTAATTTAATTTGTCAGGAAAGTCTAATTTCTCGTAAGAGAAACTTAACTGCACTGACCTGATTACACACTGTATTTACTCAAATAATCCAGAATTAACAGGCAATTCTTAGACTGTCACACAACAGCTTCACGTCTCTGGCTTTGCTGACACCCAAGCTGTCTTTTCTTTTCAATGTTGTAGGCAGTTGAGGTTTTGGGGGTAGTTATAAACAGTGCCTGTGGGTTAGTTCAGCTATGTCAGAGCTTGAGTTTTCACGAGGCTATTATAGCCATGAAATTGCACCACTGATTAATAAATTTGATTGGCACTTCCCATTATAAAAGATCCATTTGGTCACTCAAGCTGTAACAACTTCTGTGGATATCTGTCTGCGTGGAAAATTTCAGACAACTTTGGTGTTGTTTCAGAGAACAGCTGTAGGGGAAAGCACAGTTTTGTATCCACATTAATAACAGCTCTAGAAACCATTTACCTGAAACACTTTAGATAGCTTATCTTGTGGAGGAGAGGCTTGAGACTGGGAGAAGGCAGGGAAGGAGAGAGAAGACCTGTGGTGGGGATATTTTGGTGTGTGCATCATCTTTGCACGATGCCATGGTGCCATCCCAGGCAGAAGATAAGAACTTCCTCTCCATATCTGTGTCAGAAATACTGGTAATTTTTGAGTGGGGCACAGCACCCTTAAGATGGCAAGACCCACATTTGCTTGTTGTTTCAGCTGGTTTGGAGCCGATTGCCAGCGACACTGAGGGGTTTCCTTTCTCAGATGGCTCCCAAGGGAGTGTTTCTACAAGCAGGGATTGATGCATGTGCCTAGGTCTCCCTTTAGTGGTGACATGCAGCAACTCTAACTGCCTGGGATTGATCCTACCTGCAGGGATCACTTAGAAGTAACAGCACTTTCACTGATGGTCATGCTTTTGGTCGGACTCACACTTCCGCAGCTAGCTAGCATACTTTAAAATGCTTCCTCCCTACTCAGCTTCAGGCCAGCAATCCACAGATGAGAGGCAGGACAAAACAGGGCACAAGGTTTTGGCCAAAGAAGAGCAGATGACCAATAGGCTCTAGAGCAGTGGAAAGGTGTGCTGTCCTTCCATCGGTGGAAGAGTTTGGCAGGCATGAGGAATTTGGCTGTAAAAGGAGGAGACGTGGAGGAGCTTGGAGCTGTGACAGGAACAAAGCTTCTAATGGCAAGGCAGAAGATGAGGAACAAAAAGCAGAATTTTCTTAGTTCCTTTCCCTCCCTAAAAAAAGTCAGGAGAAAAACGTATAGAGTGACTGAGCCAAGTTGAAAGAGTTACATGGCAACACTTGGCATTAAAGTTATGAAAGATTCAGTAGCTGTTCATTACAGAACTGCTGTGAGCCAGATTCTGAAAAGTCTTAAAGTTTGGCTCTTTTTTTTGTGGTGATGTTCAGTCCAGCCCCTGTTCTCTCACCTGACTGTACCCATTCTTTGCTTTTTCACAGGACGGAGGCACAGCTCTCCTGGCTGCCTGTCAGTACGGGCACGCAAAAGTAGTGGAAACTCTGCTGAAGCACGGCGCCAACATTCATGATCAACTCTATGTGAGTTATTTGACACACACAATATTGACAATGGTGGTGGTGGAACAAATGTGCTGTTGCTTGGACAACAGCAGACACCCTGGCTCCAGCACAGACAGCCATTTGCCAAACACTGCAGTTTTATAGTACTCTATTCCTCTAAGACGTGAATTTTGTTAACTATCTGCTTTGCATGATGCTGAGAGAAGTAGCACAAAACCAGAAAAGATTCTTTGGCTGCCTTTTGGTTCATTATTTGTATGAAGGATACGTACCAAATCTGGAACAGACTTGTGCTACCCATTAGCCTTGGACGAAAGAGCATGTCGTGTTCTACCAGGATTTGCAGAAGAGTGAATAGCTCTAGAGCCTCTGAAGCACATTAGTTTTCTGCCAGAAAGAACAGTAAAAATTAAAATCTTTAAATGACTTCCAAGTGGGTTTCTTTTAATATCAGTGAAAATTATATTATTTGGTATTTGTGAATCTCCAGTTTGCCAGTGTTTTGGGCAAAGTATGGTTAAAATGGCTGAACTGATGTTGTTTAGTTGACTTTTCAGAAAGTTGGATTGAACCAATGAAGCTCTGGATTTAATTTACTCCAACAGAGACACAGATAAGTTGAGCTTTTTGGCATTCAACAAAAATGAGTAGCAGATTTTGCCTCTGCCTCTGCCCACCACTCTTTCCTACCCCAGGGCACTCAAGACTGACAAAGAGGAAGTTGTTTCCCTGAGATATATGAGTTTTTTCAGCTGTTTCCCTTGGCTTTGGATCTGCAGAATGCTTTTGCATTCCCAGTTCCTACTGGCTTGCATGGGAGCCAAGAGCTGGTGACTGCAGAAGTGGTCATAGGAGGCTCCCCACCTCAGTGCTGCCTCACCCCTCATTTATAAAGCAGGCTGTTCCACCCTCTCTGCTGTGCAAGTAGGAATTGTCTTTCTGATCTGAGGGCAGTGATTCATCCCTCTGCAGGGTAATCCCAGGGGTTGCCACTCAGTTTAAAAATAGCCATGCTGCCACGCCTGCAGACTCTTACCCAGAGGTCAAGGCAGTAAAATAACTTCCTTGTTGTCTCTCCTGGAAATGAGCAGTATTTGCAATTAGATTGCAGAATGTACTTTCATTGCTCACAGACACTGGGCAAAGCCAGTCAGAAACAGTTGTGTAATAAAATAAGAATACAACCTTTTGAAAACAGGTGTTGTGTGGGCCAAGCTGCATTTGTCAAGTGGTACCTGGAGGGCAGTTTCACTGGCAGGCAGACAAATTAGAGGGATTTGGAGCATACATTTGGATACTCCTCCCAAAACCATCAAGATCAATGTTTTAATCTTAAATTGACTCGTGTGAGGGGTCAGGAGAGCAGGAGACAAAAGAATACCCTAACTAAATAGTATTTCTTGCAGAAATATGTTATAGTCTCAAAATAGCATTCTCATTACAGCATCAATTCAAATCAAATAGGTATCAGTGAATGCAAGGTTCTCTATCTTGACTGATCCTACAATAAACAACCTTTTTAATATTACACAACCTTGTTTACTTTCTAAATTTACATGTTCTCTGTCTCTGGAGGAAGCTTGCAAAGGCTCTGGTACCATCAGGTTTTTTTCATATACTCACACAGCAACCAGAGAAAACAGCCCATCAGAGGGCCCAGGGGCAGGCATGGTTCCCATGGTTCCAGCAGACACCTCTTTTGTTTACCAGGACATTTGTCTTGAAATCAATGTCAAACATCCTAATTCAGTCCCTAGGGCACTATATTCAGCTCATGCTTCACCAAGTCTGTGCTGAGTTTTTCGGTTAGAGGAGTAGCTAAGCACTCTCTCTGCAGACAAGAGCATTTAGTCCCAACATAGTGATATGCCAACAAGGCCAACAATAGGCTTTCACTAAAATTCCCTGTATTTTGTGATAAGCACCTGCCTGAGTTGGCATGAGATGTGTACTTGCACATCTGAGATGCAGTGAAGGGGTTAATTAATGTCTCTATTTAATCTAAAAGATTCTCGCCTCCTGGGAAAACTTGTCCTAGCACATCCTGTGCTGAGTGCTGTGGATGTAGGATGGATAAACACCTGTCCCACCCTCAGTACAGATTTCTACTTCTAGTTGGTTAGATGGATTATAATGCTGTTTGAAAATGTTTCATCAAAAACACTTAATGAAATATGACTTTTAATTTTTTTTCCTGTGGAAGAAGTTTCTCTGAAGTAAAATTCTGAGAACATCTGCACATGAAAGACACGTCAAGGAAAAATAAAACCCTGTGTTTTTTCACAATTTATTCTTTTACAAGCTTTTCACAGGAAAATTCTGGTTTCTGATACAGCTACAAAATACTTTTAGATTACTATATTACAGGCGAAGTCTCTTCTACAAGATGTGCCAGAGCAGTAGCATGGTGGTTTCTGGGGTGGCACAGCAGTATGGCACAGGCCTGACTTCTTCAGCCTCAAGGGCAGACTTCAGTGCTGGGTTTGCAAAGCACTTGACCTGCTTCCACCATGTATCCATGTAGCAGAACACTTCTGCATGAACATATAAAAGCTAAATGAACCCATATTGCTGTACAGGCACTAATTTCTAGCTAAGTAGCTCAATGCCTCAATGAACTAGACTCTTAGTATTCCAGACCCAGGATTTAATGCTGGATATGATATATGATGGGAGCCAGTATTTATGCATACTGAATGAAAATGTTGCCATAGTTTATTTTGAGCTAGACTTGGCATTTTGATAGTTATTTCTTCAGCATGGCTATATATCTGCTGTTACAAAGCATAACTAAAGAATGAGAACTTGATTCAGTTTGATTTGTTTTTGTGTGGAAAAATGGCACCACTTCAACACAGTGTAAGACAGATGTGTTTGTTCTTAGGATGGGGCTTCTGCAATTTTCCTGGCGGCACAAGGAGGCTATCTGGATGTCATCCGATTGCTGCTTTCTTCAGGAGCAAAGGTTAACCAGCCACGACAGGTATGATCAACACTTCAGGGCAGAGCTGGGTTCTAATTTTATAGTTATGAATATTAACACTGGACTTTTCTCCAGGCATTGGGTTCCTGTGGAGGTGTTTCACTGGAAGGAGATTTGTGGCTGTGTCCACACTCTGTGTTTTAGTTCAGACTGGTAACATGATTTTGAAGTCAGTACCTCAGTCATTTCTGGAAGAAGTGAAACTGAAAGCTCTGCTCTAGACCTACACGTTACACCCTATGAGTCACCATCCCTGGAGGTTTTTAAAAGACAGTGTACATGTGGCGCTTGGGCACATGGTTTAGTGGCCGACTTGGCAGTGCTGGGTTAACTGTTGGACTCAGAGGTCTTTTCCAGCCTAAATGATTCTATGATTCTAGAGCAGATCAAACCACTGACTGCTCCTTTGAACAGGTTTGAACCACCTGCATGTTTGGGTCAGGCACCAAACTAAATCAAAATAAAACCCTCCAGCTGTATGGAATGTTGATGTAAGGGCCTAGCACTACCTCTTGCAACTACTGATCTGTTTGTGTTGTACCACGTTACTTTTGAAGGTCTACACAGACTACGATATCCCTGAGTTCTTTTTAAAAATTGTTTGAAAAGCTTTTGAAAATCTGGGAGCTCTACGAGGAGGCAGTACTAAATTCTACTTTTTGAAATCTCCAGACCTTCAGATGTGGCTTTGGTGTCAAAGTTTATCTTTGAAAAATGCTTTTATTTTTAGTTTTACTTTGGTTTATTTGTTTGTTTGTTTTACTTTGTGTCATTCCTGTGCACTCTGAAATTCAAGTATGTGTTGCCTTCACCTCTGGAAATTCTTGATACATATGGAAAGATTTTCTCCCCATTTGTAGCTAGTCGCCCTAGTGGGCCTGATGTTGCAAACACATACAACTGGTGGTAGCCAAAAGCATGAAATTAGCTCCTCTGCAAGCCGTGGGGCTGCTGTTTGATCATTAAATGGGAAGTGTGAGCTAGATTTGTGGCTGGTTCAGAGACCCCTGCTAGGGGATTAGGGGCTGGATTCACTCTGCATCACTGGATGCTGGAGTTCGGTAAGGGTGCAAGAGGCTTTCTAGGTTTTAAACTAACTATGGGATAGGTAAGCATACCTGGTATACAGAGGCATGTAGGAAAGCTCTCTTGCTTTCCAAATAAAAGGGTTTCTTAATTGTTTGTCTGTTTCTTGACTTTAAAATCAGTGCCTAAACAGCCAGAGGCGGGAGTTGCACAGCTAGCTTTACACCCAGCATATAGAAATGTCTGGTTAGGGATAGAGCTTCTCAGGAATCTCTACCTGCTTTAAGATAGCCTCACCTGTGGTCTGCTGAAACCCTGCAGGCTAGGTAGCTGTCCTGGGTCTTCACTGCACATTTGAAATTGATGGGATAAGGTCTTGTCCTTGGAATCAGCCATGCATGTCTGTCAGGTGGCTGTGATCACTGACTGCAGCAAGTGAAAAAGCAGCAGACAAGAGCAAATGAGTGCGAAAACACTAATAACAGTGGACAACGTGGCATGAGACAAGCTCTGCCAGGTATTTTCAGTATTTGCTTTCATCTGCACCAAAAGCCTGACAAATCATAGCCTGGCAACAGACATTTATCTATATGCTTCTGCTGCATGTGTAGGTCTGTGTACACTCCTAGCTCTGGTGTAAGGAAAGAGGATTAGTATTTTAAGAGCCTTAACTAAAAGAGTTTTCCTGCTGCCCCTAGCCCCACCTCCAAGCACCAGAGTTGTGCTGGCAGCTACCCCCTGGATTGATGCATTAGCCGCTCCTAGGTTGCCTGCACACTGTCTCCCTAGAAAACAGCTTAAGAAATGTTAAAAACTGTTAATTAACACAGTCTGAAGTTTCAATGTAGAAGGAGAGACCAAGGTATGCATTAATACTTTTTGAGTAAGTCAAAATAGGGTTGGGGAGCCTTAGGTTTAGCTGAACCCTGTTGCTATTAAAACTGCATTCTGCTATCTGTAATTATAATGCAGCTAATTCTTTCTGACACTATTTTTTTAGCTCTCTAATCCAATTTCTACAACACAATGTTTCACGAGGCACTTTTAAATCTTAGTTGAGGCAAAGACTTGTCTCTGTGTGAATGTTCCTCCTGGCTCCTCTGTTTCATCTCCAGCAGGACAGGCCTTCTTTGCTTGAGGGTACCTCCGATCCCTGCTAAGATTATGCCTGGATAAATGCGTGGCATTTGTATTTGGGCCCACTGTAATCTGAAACATTTCCTTAACAAATGGAGCATTTTTACTGTTTAATTAGTCAAGTAATGGTTGGATGGACTTCAGTCTCTTTCTTACTAACAAATGGATTTGTACTTTATTAGAAGGTGGTGTGTTGGTCATGAGGAATGCAGCTCTAGAAGAGGTAGTTTTGATGCCAGACAACTCGCATTCTCATTTACAAGCTACATTGCTCTCACTGTGGTAGAAAACTTTTCCAGGCAACATTACTTCGAATACAAGGCTGCAGAGTGCCATGTGTGAGTTCATGCTTCTCCTTCCTCAGGGTGTCCAGGTTTTCCTCTCTACCTTGGGAATTTGGTGGCTTAATCCACAGACGTACACACATGCATCTGCCTTCTATGTCTCCTCCTGCTGCTGTAGTGGGTACCAGTTCCCCCTCAGTCTGGTGTCCCACCTCCCATCCCATGGAGTATTTCTGACACTACAGAGCATTTTGGATGGTCCTGGCTGTCCATGTGTAAGCCCTTCAGCTCAGCTTTCACAAGACCAAATACTGAAGCTTTCTGGAAAGTTTCTTCCCTGGCAATGTCATTTCTCTTGGGTTGTAATTACCTTCTGCTGTTGCCAATATTGAGGAGTCAGGCAGGAATTCTTTTGTCATCTTTTTGTCTAGACAGAGCTGGGGGCAGTGTCTGAAGCCTACTACAGGAGATGTTTCTATGCTTCTTCAACTCACAAAACAAAGCTGTAAGACTTTTTGCCAGTGCTTTTTTGGCAGCCTGTGTCCCAACAGGCTTTATTCTGGCTGGCTAAGCAGATTCACAATAATCTGAACATTAATGACTTTTTTCTTAGCACATGGTATGCAATTGCACATACATGAAAGCCAGTAAACCTACATAGGGTGCATTTCAGACAAGCAAGCACTTTGCTATTGGCAGATTAGGTGTAGTGATGCAAGTGGACTAATGGGCAGAGCAAAGGAGGAGATGACACTGAGCAGCCTGAGAGTTGGAGGTCTCTGCCCCTAGAAGTTTCTACTGGGAATTCAAGGGGTCTTTCACCTCCCACCATAATCTGGCCTTTTCTAAAACTTCAAGACACAAGCAAAAGTTGAGATTTGAAGCTGCAAGATGAAGTCATTAGTTAATGGGTAAGAGAAAGAGCATGAATAATTTCAGTCAGAGTATGTTTGGAACTTCTTGCTGCTGGATATAATAAGGTGTTGTCCATATATACTAGCTTGTAGCCAAATGTGGAAAAAAGAACACCTTACAAACATACAGGGTGTTTAAAACTATTCTAGGAATGCAGTGATCTGCAGTCTGCTGGGTGGGCAGAGGGACAAGGAAAGGAAAGTAGTTTTTGAACTGTGTCTTTCCCTGTTCTCACTTTCTTCCTGACTCATCTCCAAGCCCTAATCTGTTTACACATGAATTCTCATGTGACCTCTTAGTAAAATGTAGTATCTGCTTTGCTTCGTTCACCGACATGAAAATGGACAGAAAGCTCATCTACTCCATATAAATATTATAGACATTTGCACAAACCTGAATGCTAGATGCTGTTTGCTTAAGAGAAGGAAGCTGACCATAGTCGATGTGAGCCCATCATCATCTTCTCTACCTTTCTTCTCTTCAGGCTAAGTCCTCCAAGACAGCCACTATTCCTCATAATGTACTTTTGCCTCTATCCTGTAACTGAGGTGCTGAGGATGATGTCTGACAGCAATACTGTTAATGACAATTAATGGTAGCAGTGACGTTACCTGACATTTGTATTTCCTTTTACTCCTTTTCATTTATACCTGAAAATAGGGGTTGTTCCTACAAACTTCACCGTGAGTAAGAAAAAGCTGCTCTGTTTCCTATGCTGAGCCTGAGCTTTCATTGCTTGTGTAAATACAAGCATGGATTTGCACAGCATGGGTTCTTCATGCAGATTAAATTGTGTAGGCTGCTCTCAGATATTTTCCAACTTTTACAGGCTTTTTCAATGCACCTACTGCTATTTTCTAGAGCCCTCTGGTGGGGGGAGATTAGAAAAATATGAAGTGTCAGTTTACTGGTAGGGAAAACACTATAAACTGGAGAGGGACAGTTTTTGCCATCACACTAACATCACATACTCTGTATACACGACAGCCTTTGTTATTTTTGAATCACAAAGAACACTTGTTGTATTAACAGGATATATACCAGAGTGAGGTCAGTCACTAATTTCAATGAGTTAACTTGTAGAGAAATTATACAAGGGTGGGCAAAGATCATGTTTGATCACCATTTGAGAATATTGAAGATCTCAGGATGTGCTTTTGTTCCTTCTCAGAATCAGAGAAAGGGAAGATCAGATTATTATACCAAAGGAAGAAATAACTTTTCTGTTTCTTTGGAAGAATTAATTCACTAGTCCATGGAAAGCAGAGAACTGGTTCAACAATGGTTTTCTGGATTGCATGAGCAAGTCATAGGAATCTTCAGCTGGCACTGGGGAGCGAGACTATTTCTTTGATCAAGGTGGCAATATCTTATTTAATATAAAAAGTTTATTTCTCCTGAAACTTCTCATTAAGGCTGTTTTTGAAGTCTCAGTGTAGTTTGTCTTCCTCTTTCGAGCCAAGCCTTCAGGCTGCAGAGGGTTGTGAGGGGAACTGGCAAGCCCTAAAGGCAGAATCAGGCACCCTGCTTTGTGGGGCCTCACTTCTATGTTAAAATCCATACAGGCAAAACCTTTTTTAAAGGCTCAGAATCAGTTTGGCACCACATAACTGCTGGAGTCCTCCTGCAGTCTGGAGAATCAGGCCATTTAGAATCAAAAACAGGAAAAGACACAAAACTAAATTCTACTTGCAGGGAGAAATAATTCTAGTGCTTCAACTCACCTTTGCCTTTGGGAGGAAAATCCATCCAAAAGTTTAGCTTACTCTGAATGTGCATTTCATTTTCTGAGGTTTTGTGCTCAAATAATGATTGCATAGGACAACTTTTCCAAAGCAGATTGTTTCGTGCTGGATTCCTTGATAATTGCCTTGTTTTCTAGTGGAGTTTTGAAGATAAAATTTGTGAAATACTCACCTTCACTGTAAGGCAGGACGTTTTTACCAGATTCCCTGAGAGTGGATAACGTAATTCAATACTGAAAGTTGGTGATCACTTTGCTTTGCTCCCTAGCTTCTGTAAACAGCTTTCACTCCCCATTTACAGGTACCCAGCTGCAGAATCTGCCTGTGCATGCTGAGGTTTGTCTGTATCCTCTGTCACATCTAACCACCTAGAGTTCAAAGTACACAGGATACCTTTACCCCTTATGTTTCAAACTTCCCTGTGTATTTTAGGCACGGCTGGTGCCTAACTGGGCTTTACTTTCAAAGAGCAATGCACGTTTCTGGCAAACTACGCAAGACAAGGCAGTAAGGGTGGCTCTACTCCACAAACTGAAGCAGTTCTAACTTGATACACCAACCTCCCACATATTTTTGGATACAGCTCTGCATCTGTCTCCTTGTGATGGTATATCCATTCCAGTAGGCTTGGGCAGTAAAATATCAGAGGGCATAGAACACTGAAGTGAAGCCATCAGCAGTCTTATTTTGTTTGCAGGATGGGACAGCTCCCTTGTGGATTGCCTCGCAGATGGGTCACAGCGAAGTGGTGCGAGTGATGCTGCTCCGGGGAGCGGAGCGAGACGCCACGCGGGATGTGAGTAGCACTTCCTCCTGCACTCTGTCTGCAGCTTGATGCCTCCTTTGGGGGGCTGTAAGTCTGCCTGGATGGAGGCTTGGTGCCTCCAGAGTTCGTCCTGTTTGTCAGGTTGTGAAGTGCCACCACGGGTTTCCTTTTTCTCATCGTGTCTGGGACAGCTACCTGGCGGTACCTGCTGGAATAAGGGAATGGAAATGTCCACATATTTGAGAGACAAAGATGGTATCCGGTGTCATGTCGCTGTTGAGACGGCCATGACACACACACCCACACCAACAGCTCCAAGCAAAAAAGCGAAAAAGCTCCCTTTATTACTACACAGCTTCTTTTATACAGTTTCTTAGCATTCGTGTTACACGTTCATTGGCTATTAGCTGTACTACAATACAATATTATTGGTTGTCTGTAGCGTGCACAGATTCTTGCTACATAACAGCCAGTATCCTCCCTTCTGCAGGTGCTAATTCTTTTTCCTGTTGTTTTGCTTTTTGCTTCTGTTAATGTTGCTATTCTCAGGGATACAAAGTGATTGTGTCAAGGTTGTGTCAAGGCGAGGCTTTCATTCCAGCTCCACAGGTTCCCACAGGTCCCCCTCTACTTAGCCAAAGCAACAGGCCTGAGCCATGATTTTACAAAGGCAACAAGGCCTCCATTTCATAAGGCTTTACCTGTATGCAACAGTCTCACTGGTTCGTTTTACCCTGAATTTTTCCCCTGCCAGAGGAACAGTCCTCCAGGTACCCTAAAACCAGCAGCATATGCTGCGGAGGTGCCTTCTCAAAGATGATGAGCAGAGAAAACCCTCCTCTCAAAGGCATGGGGAGAGCTGGCGTTTCCCTCCAGTTTCTTCCCCTCCAGCTTCCCCTGCAAGGGGAATGCAGGCAAGGCATTAATGACATTCTTCTTTTTTCAAAGGATGGTACGACTGCTTTACTGAAGGCTGCCATTAAAGGGTACAACAATGTGATAGAAGAGTTGCTGAAATTCTCTCCCACTCTTGGCCTGCTGAAGGTTAGTAGTGAAACACAGCGATTTTTTAGGCAGAACACAAAAAGGCAAAAGGTCTGATGAAAGACCTGGCATTTATGACTACTCTAGTGGAAGATGATAGGAGTTTGAGCCCAAAAAAGTCAAGACAAAAATGAAATTATCTTTTTTAGCCTTAATGGCACTCACAAATCTTTTTAAACAAAACCTTGAATTTAATTCTTAGAATGAGGAAACACATTGTGTCATAGAAGAAATTCTGCTTTTTGTCACTTGATTTTATTTCTACTGTAAGTAGATTGCTCTTGACTGTACAGTTTTAACATTATACCCAGCCCTCTAATGCATTTAGTCAGCAAAATAGTGTCCTAAAAGATCTGTTGTGAGCAGATTTTCTACTAGATTTTGTTTTCCTCTGAATTCATAAAGTGACTTGAAAAATAACAGATATTTGGAAGCTGCTTTTTAATGGCTGACCTAACTTTATGTGTCCGTAAAAGACATACTTTGACAGCCTCTGTGCATGCAAATGATTGGCAAACTTAATGTACTTGAAAATGCTGGTGACATCAACTTAGTTATTAATTTCAAGTACAAAACAGTTCCACACATATTTGAACTGTCAGTTTGCAACCACAAACAAAAGGACAGCCGTAAAAACCTCCACCAGTCAGCTGTCTGACACTGAGGACATTAATCATCAGAGAGAGAAGATAAAATGCACAGATGGCTTCCATTACTGCTTGTGCTTCTGTTCACTTGCTAATGACTGATTTTGCCAAGCAGAAACAAGTGCTGTGTTCATGTCACCTCTGATCTATTGGCAAGGGTGATTATTAAAAGGAAATACTGCTGTGGTAAAGTGAACTTGACTCTCATTTTTATTAAAGCATTTAAAATCACCTCCTTCACATCCCGCTAGGCTGCCAGCACCCTAAATCAGACGCTGTGAGTTTGGTGACCTAATCTCTCCCATGTTACTTCTCTCTCACTCACAGGTCTGTTCTTTGCAAACATTTGTGTTTCACTGCCTTTTGCTTTTCTTCCCATGCATGGTACAAACACCTCCACTGCCATTTCCTAGAATGGGACCTCTGCTCTCCATGCAGCCGTCCTGAGTGGCAACGTGAGGACAGTGGCACTGCTCCTGGAGGCAGGAGCAGATCCCTGCCTGAGGAACAAGGTAGGTCCTGACACACCGTCCTCCCAGGCGAATAGCACGGGGGAGCACCGAGCGGTGGAGCCACGTGTGCCGTCAAGGTGGGGGCAGCCCATGTTTCTGTGTAGAATTCAGGGCATTGCTAATACAAAAAAAAAAAATCCCAAATTACATGCATCTTTTCCATATCTTACTGTAGATCTGTTAGTTTTTTGAATTAGTTTTCCAATCTTTTGATAACAGCAAATTTTCTGTAGAAAACTCAAGTGTTTTAACATGGCATGTTTGATAATTTCTGGGAATGTGTCTTCCTCTGACATGTTTCTGAACTGTTTGCTGCTAGAGTTTGATATCTAGCTGGGTTTGTTAAGCTGTAAATGAATGGTCTGGCACTGACTTCTGTTTCATGACTGGATGAGTGATCCAGCACATATCTCGTAAATATTTTGGTCATTTAATATAAAATCTGTGGCTGTTAATTTCTGCGTCACTCCACTTGATGGCAGCACAGTTAATGCCTCTCACACACTAGTCTGTGTCAATAGACATTTTGGTCTGATACTATAACCTGAAAAATGTACAAGATTTTTCTGCTACTGGCAGTGATCTGCAGCAGCAGGGTGTGCAGTAGAAGAAAGTGTGTGGCTGAAACCTCTCCTGATTTTTTTTTTTTTAATTTTCATGAACAACGTGTCATTTGGCCTGACAGAGTATATTTGCAGGACAGAATTATTGATTTTCAGAAGCAGCTTCATCATAAATACTTTATGTTACCGAAATTATATTCAATAAATAAAAAAAACCAGTAACAAACTCATGTTCTATCACCAACCTTACAGCATAGCACTATTTCATAGCAATTTAAATCTTCCCTTGGATTTTTATGGACTATAGTACATAAGGATCGCCCCCCAAAAATCAGCAGCTATGCTCTGGTTTATTTCTGTGGCAGAAGCATAGGGAGCCCAAGGGCGTTTAGCCTAGACAGTCAGCACAAAATAAGCTGCCACTCAAATTCCACTCTGGGATTGTTTTGAAGACTTAAGTGAGATGTGAACACCGAAAGATGGTTTCCTAAGATACCTTCAACAGTGGTGGAGACAACACTAGAAAAAACCCACGTCGTTATAACGCCCAGTACCATCTTCTGTTGAGTGTAATGCTTTTCAACCATGACTGGGAAATACTCGTTCATTTCTGCTAACCTCAAGGGTTTTTTGTTCCAGGCAAATGAACTGCCGGCAGAACTAACAAAAAATGAACGCATCCTCCGACTCCTCCGTGCAAAGGAGAAGCAAAGGAAGAGCTAATGCAGCCCTGTAGCAGATGCGGTTTGACAGAGATGTGCCCTGACCACAAGTAGCATGACAGTAATCCTAGGTTGGAACAGTTTGCAGAACTGATTAGCCTGTCCAGTACACGCTCCCTGAACGCACCAGGCCCTTGCTACAGGGTCACCATGGGCTGCGGCCTTCGCCCGGCATCGCTGAATGCGGGACCATGACGAGAGCAGGGAGTGTCCCAGGAGCTGCGTTTGCACCACAGCCCTGCCTGTCCTCCAGGAGCCCACTGACCCCAGCAGCGACGTTTGCTCCCCACACATCCCGGCACAGGCAAGCACTCCTGCTGCTTCAGACACGCAGCCCCACGCTGTCATCGCCACACACCTGTAACGGTGTGGGTCGGGAGCACTGGGCCCTTGTGCCAGAAGGACACCCAGACCCTGCAGCTGTTTGGATTCAGTTGGTCATGGAATGGCCCCATGACACCCCTGCTCTCCCTTTGCTGACAGTGACCATTCCTCTCTACCTCCAAGTGCCATGAGAGACTAGAGGTGAAATCCTGCCTAAGCCATCATAACAGGAAAAGTTCTCCTGCCAGCCCAGGGCTGAGGTAACATTTTTGCTACTACATGAAGCTCCATAAAAATGATCAAGAGTATTACAAATTATGCCAAAAGCTACCAACCAAACAAAAAGCAAGGGGATGTCCTCTCAGTTGCAGCATCTTGATCTGCCAATCTGTCCAGCAAGAGAAACACAGCGGAGCGGTTGATTTTGCAATGCCCACGCAGCGCATGGGGATCCTTAGTTGGATCTTATGTGTTGGGACTTTATGTGCATTTTTGTGAGTAGAGGAGGACTGCTTGCTGAGCAAACCCACCAGGGCATTTTTCCACAGGTGCAAGTACATCAGAAATTCAGCTGTCAGGCACAACAAACAGCATAGATGCTACACAAGTGGTGTTGTATGTTCTGCACCCAGATATGTGACACTATGGTTTAGTACCCACAGCTACTATGCAAAGCACTCATTCCCCAGGTCTGTGGCAGGAGCTAAGGGAGAAGTGCACAGTGTACAGGTGTTTCAAGAGTTTGTGAGAGGGTTACACATAGCCATACCTGAACAGGCCCACTAATTAATGCAGACATGGAAAATGAAGTCTGAATAGCAGTTTTGACCTTTGTTGTGGTTAAGACACTTAGACATGCTACTAGTGCCTATGTGGGGAAGGCAGTGCAAATTGCAGGTGGTTTGTGAAGAGCTGTGTTTTAACCATGTTGCTCTAAGACACCCCATTAAAACCCAGTCATTTCTGCAGTATAAACAGTATATACCATGTCCTGTTAGCCACAAAAACATTAGAGATTAATTTACAGCAAGTTGAGGTAAAAAGTTAGTTCAGTACATAAATCCAGGCATTTCACGTGCTTTCAAACCCTGGCAAATTACTGAAAAATTGCTTTAAAAGTTGAAGACAAGGAAGACTGTAAGGACACAAAATAATTCTTGCTTAAGAAATGTCTGCCTAGGATTCAGCTGAACTGCTGCACTTTTGCTTTCGTGAGTTAAAAGGAAATCTTTAGGTGAGCTAGTACAAATGAATGTAGTTTATGTATTGCAAATTAGCCATATGTATTATCAAATGATAAAGTTATTTTTTTTGTGAGTAAGTTAGGTAAGAAGTCAGTGTTCTGGTGAAGAGAACAGAACCAGGTGTACCTCTTCATGCATGCTGGAATTGCTATTCAATTTCTATTCCACATTAAATAGGAAAGCTTTAAGTTTTCCGACAATGTAATAAGAAAAATTTATTTGTTTAGGTAATTTATGCTGCTGTATTTTTAAATTAAAATAATGTTGTGCCTAACAGAAATTTGCAGAGGAACTGGTACAGAACCAAAGAATTATGCAAGATGCTTAGAGGATGACTGTATCCAGGCTTAAGATCTACAAAAGGCTAAAAAATACTGAGCATGCAGAAATCTCAAGAGCCTTATTGGGAACTTATATTGCACAGCATTACAAGAGACTGCACTCTAACTTCTTTAACAAACAACACTGGAGAGGACAGGTTTATTTGGAGCCTCCAGTGGGCTGAAGGTGAACATACTATTTTGGAGAACAGCACAGGGACTGGGCAGCCTGGCCTCAATATTGAACTTTCACCCTAAATTATCTCCAGATCAACAACTGTAACGACCACACTCTCAAAGTGAAAAGCCCTTTCATATTTGCAAAGGAGGTAAATAATCATTAGAAAGTCTTCAGTAGCTATGCAATAAATACTCTTAATATCAGACAGGCTGTGGTAATCACACAGTCCTCCTAAAAAATGTGGAAGCATCCACTGTTGGTGACAGTCTCCTATTTTTTCCTGATAGCGGAGCATAGGAGAGAGGACAAGGCAAGCCAACAATGGTTGGCAACAGCTGAAGTAAGGAAGCTGAGACAACAAATGCAAGTGTCCAGTATCTATAGGTGGCCCTTCCTGTCTGCCAGGTGTATTTTCTTGAGAGAGCTTTCTCATCCCAAAAGGAGCAGCTACTCAGCAAAGAGCTTCTTCAACCATGCGTGTCCATGGGAAGATGTCTGCTCCCCACCACTTAGAGTTGGACTTATCAAGTCTTTTGTCCAGCTGTCTTTATGAATGGTCACTGCAGCTGGGAATCTCATGAAACATGTGAAGAACACCCTGTGTCACATACAGAGCATCTGCTGACCTTCTGAGAGGATGCAGTTACCAGGCTGGGGCGCTTTTTTTTGACTGATCTTGTGCTCTAATGGGCTTTTCTTGTTTCTAAACAACCTTTGAAATGTGGGGCTAGCACAGGTTAAAGGGAGAGATTTGTTGCTCTCTTCTTGCTCTTGTTAGTGCTGGCTGATACAACACACATGCTGTCTGGGGGGCTCCATGGTGGAGAACTGGCAGTGAAGTCTTTCTCTGCCCCATTCAGGCTGAAGTTGAAGATAGCTTCAGCAAAGATACTATTCAACCAAAATGAGACTTCTGACATGGAAGCCTTCCTGTTGGGAGCATTTGTTTCATCTTGGAGCCTTTGGAGAGAGGGATGGTTTCAGTTTTGGGCTCCCTGTAACCCAAAGGTGCTTAATCTGCCTGTATATGGGCTCGAAAGTTGCAATACTGTTTATCACCATGCAATTAATGTTTTCACAAAGAAACCTTAATAATTCTTAGTATTTATGTAGCTGTTGTTATCTTTAAAGTGTTCAGTAAATACTGTTGTGGTTTGTCTGTTGTATTAAAACGGAAGCCCATTTTCTTTTGGTGGCTGAAGTGATTCATTAATATTGGCAGTAGTAATTTGCATAGTAGTGGTACCTTTTTTGGAAGGCTTTCTAAGTGCTCTGCTGACACTATTACCTTTGTAAGTTCCGAAATGCATCGCTGAGGGAAGCAAGGAAGTAAATTATTTCACTCACACACCAGTGAAATACAGCAGCTCTTCATCAGTTCAAGTCAACAGAAAAGAGTGAATTCAGATATTTAGATTTAGAAATTGGGGCACTAAATTAATTTCATGGATGACAGGATGAAGGTAGATATAATATAAAGATGTGAAATAGAACTGGGACAGAATAACACAACAATTTTTATCTGAGTTGGGTTTTGGGGTTTCTTTCCCCTTTAAAGTGTCATATATATCTCTATATTACACCCAAAAAGAATAAGCTCCACTAGCACACTGATTTCAGGTTTGCTTCTCTGCACATTCAGAGCCAGAGGCTCAGCCTGCTGTCCCCTTTACATTTATGCAGGTGCGTAAATGCCTGGTGACTTCCTATCAGCTGCAAGTGAGTACAAAGGATGTGCAACCAAGCAAAAGGCTACACCAACGAGTCAAGAAAAAATACAGGGCATTTTTCTTTTATTTCACTAGTATCAAGCCATTGTGTGATGGGGATGAGTACAAGGAAAAGCCTGCAGGGTATGGAGAGAAGTGACATCCCAGCACAGACCTAGCAGTGGTGTAGCCTCACAGGTCCCAAATATATGGAGCTCTTCATTTAGATCATCACTGCAGTGCAGTGTGCAGGGACATCTATTCAGTAATGATACAAAAGGCAATATTGTTCCACTTGACTTGCACATGCTCTTCTTCTGGAACGAAACCGTCTCATTATTGATTCACCCATCTTTGTTTAGCTTAGAAGAGCTGAGAGGATTAGAGCATGAGATCGAATAGCTGCAGGTCACATTTAATGCACTTTACAATGATGATTATCTGCCTCAGAGTCAGAGTTAATTGCAAGAATAATTCACACTTCTTTATTCAGCCAGTCTTAGTGACTATTGGAAAATCCACAAGTTAACTACATCTGGTGTCTCAGAAGTTTCAGAATCGTACAGAAAATGAGGTAGCACAAACCCCAGCCCATTTGTACTTCATTTGATATGAATAGACATAAAATACAGCCCTTGTCTGGAAACCTTGAGTCATTGGTGTTAGAATGTTAAAGTTTGCTATGAGCCTAACCAAAGGTAATACTCAAGGCTCTTTTTCCCAGCAACAGAATAGTGTACGGCACACCTGGGACTAAATGGAGTTGTGCCTTCTCACAGCAGTTCTGCTTTTGGCCCCTGGGAATGAGAGTTTCATACTGTTCTGAATTCTACCATTTTTTTTGACCTGACCTTTTATGCATTTGATAAAGCATATATAAATTTATGTAACTCCGTGTGAGACTAATATTCTGCAACAGGAATGTTGCTTTGCTAAAATACATTTTTCCATATCATTTCAACAAAAAATATACTAGTCAGATAATCTTGTTCTGCATACTTCAATATTTCTTTGCTTTCTTCTGTATTCTACTCTTTGTACAATACCAGAATTAGTTTCCTATTTACACAAGGACCACTTTGTTCTGTTCCAATTGATTGATTAGACTGTTATTGTTTTCCAGATCTTCACAGATGAGATAGCATTCACAAAAAAAGAAAGCGAATGGCCTGGCTTGGGAACAGGAAAGCTTAATTTAGCATAACATAACAAGGTTTATTTCAAAGATCCAGACATCACTGACGAACTCCCCATTACATTAATATCCATTAGGTCAGAACTCTCCAAAGCGAAGATTATAAAAAGCAACATAGCAACCAAAGGAATAAGACTGTACTTTTAATTAGTTGGTCAAACACGTCTTGGTGGTTCTGTTATTATTCCTAGATGTAAAACTGGTCCTTAAACTGATCTGATCTATTTCAGCTAAAAAAAGTCTGTTGATATTCTTATTATGGTGCAGTGGATTATGTGCATTATAAAAAGGAAAAAGTCTACACTGAAGCCCATATTTTTGACACTGTGTTTGACATCCCTTTTTTGCCTTTTTCCTACAATTTTCTATTGTGATGAGCTACATTATGAGTAGCTCATCATCAAAAATTCTTATGGCCATAACTCAATAAAGCATGTCACTCTATTCAGAGAATATAAAGGGAAAGTGCTGTGACTGTTCATGGCCTAAATCACTACAAAGGATGATTTCTGAGAGTGAAAAGCTCCTTAATTTTGCACATGAAAGCATATCAAAACAGTATCAAGAAGCTGAAACTCGACAAATTCAAACTTCAAGCTGTGGATTTTCAAGACTGAGGATAATTATTTCAGAAACAAATTGTTGAGATGGTTCCTGTCCTACTTGGACACGAAAAGAACCACGCAGACCCAGCTTAGTTCAGAACAGAAAAGAAGCCAGGAAAAGTCCTCAGCTGTTTATTTCATTTCATATATATATGTTCCTAGGAATGACCATGGATTGGAGGATGAGGTTACCGCCTCTCCAACCACACTGGTCAAACGAAAAGACCATCAAACTTCTCCACCGCAGGAGAAAGAATGAAAACAAAAAGTAACGGTTAGCCAAACATAACTGTGTTTACAGAAAGTGCGTGAGAACTCCATCACAGAAATGAAAACATCAAAAGACTGCAAATCTCAGGGTGACAGCTTCCTTCATCATTCGAGTTAAAAAAGTAAACCAACCCAACAAACAATTACTTTTCATTCTGAAAGATATGTATCACCTGAAACATGTTACGTTTGATGCAGGAATTACTGGATGAAATTACATGATATGCAGGAACTAACATTATGTGATCATAATAGTCCCTTTGAACTTAAAATATATGAATCAATACACTTTTTGCTTCTCCTCTGTGACTTAGAGAGACACTAACTCTCATGAGATCAATAACAGGACCATATGCCTAGCAACTGTGGCAAGATGAAATCTGAGACACATACCTAAATTGCCTCTAGATAGTCCATTTTGCTCTCTCAGTGTTGACAAGGCATTTTAGCTGGACTAATGCTTTAACGTCCTGCTTTTAATGTCAAGTCTGTTGGTTCAGAACTGGCACCAGAGCTGCGTAGTGCTGTACCTTGCCAGGGAACAAGGATCAGCAGTGATCCGGGATGTGCTGTTGGGGAATGTAGCTAAATCAGGAAGGAACTGCTTCTTGAAAGAACAGGGACACAACTTTCTGCTATGGCAAATGGCTTGGATGCCCAGATGAAGCATGACAGTAACCTACAGTGCAGACCCGAAACAGTCTGCGATTTTATACGGATTGCACAGATATGTTCTTGTGTGATATGTACATGCACATGTATGCACACATCCAGCATATGGATATAGGGTCACATAATCCCCTTGGAAAAGTGATAGCACAACCTCATGGTCTGCTTGCCTGGAATACATTGCATAAGAGGCAGAAGAATTATTCTGCTTTCTGAAGACTCCAAAACAGTTTCTGCAGGCACTGCCTTAGCCATGCTACTGCATCGGACCCTACTCACTGGGACAAACTGTTATGAAACTGACAAAATGTCTTTGAGTCACAATCCGTCTGTTCCTCAGCTGAATTGTAGTTCAGAAACCCGTCTCCTGTTCCTCCTGACAAATCAGATTTTGGTAGTGCCCTTAGGGACTCCTGTGTGACAGTTCTGCCCGTAGTCTCCACTTGGACAGCAGATCCTCACCACGTGGCAGCATGGTGCTATAAGGGCTCAGTAAAGCGATGGCAATGCAAACCATACACAGCTGTTAGTAGGTCAGACTTCAAATCTGTCAGCATATCAGTGCTTACGCGCAGTGTCTGGCATGAGGACACACTGCGTGTATTTGCTCACAGCAACAAGTGCAGAGTGTCTGCAGACTCCGCTGCAATAATAAGCTGCATTTCTACAGTGTTTTCCTTCAACAGCTCAGTGGTTGACACCTGGTTTCGGAGCTCTTGGGCCACATACTGCCACGCAATTGGCACCACTTTATAGAAGAGGAAATTGCACCGGCCAGGTTGGGACCTGCCCACGTCATCCAGCAAGTTTGTAGAAAAGCTGGAACAAACATTGAGTTGATTGAATTCAAGTCCCAAGCTTTTGCTAGAAGACAATAACTTTACCGGAGTGTAATAAAAATGAACAAGGTTCAGTGATTTCAATGACAAATGCACAAAGGGTGTGATTTAAAGAGTGACTATAGAACTGTCTAAGGTTAGATAAGGACACACTGGCACAGGTTGGTGGAGCAAAATACACTAGGGCAGATAAAAAGATGATAAACAGACTTGATTAAGCATCACCTGACGTACTACCTGCATATTTAAGAGGTACTGGCAGCATCAGACACACTGCTGTCAGCCCCCTCACTCTGATTTGATTCCGCATGGTTAATCTGAAGCCAAGAGCATCTGAGCAGAGTAACAGGTACATTGAGTGTGTATAATTAAAAGCCAAGCAGGCCTCCACAGGTGAGGGAGGCAGACAAATGAGAGCTGATCAAAAGAATATGATTCATTTATAACACCAAATAGGAAACACCAGGTTTGTTTAGTACTAACATTATTCTGGTTTAGCTGGAAAAACAGTCTTGGAACAAGCTACAGTGGTTTTGCTTGAGTCTACAAAAAACCAGAGGTATGAGAAACTGGGTGAAACTTCTCACTCACCTGTTGCAGCTTGTCTGCACACAGATTGCAAGACATCCCTAAGGAAAACATCCCACTTTCCCATGTGCTTGTGCAGGGTGTTGCTTACCATAGCTCCCAGTCCTCGCAAGTGCCTCTGGATGCTATTGCAATAGAAATAATAAATGCTCATAATAAATTACAGAGAATAAACAGCAATAGGCATTTAATTGATTTTGCTGCAAAATAGTCACGTACTGTGTTTCCATTGGTAGGCACAAGTGACTATTCAGACAGATTGCCATCTAGAAATTGCAAGGTCATTACCACTAGGTAAAACTAGAAACTAGAAATACGGATCTGTGCAATCCGTATAAAACTATAAACTAGAAACTTCCAGTTTCTACTGGAAGTGGTAACAGGTTTCATTTCTGCACTGAATAAAGAGATGGATACGCAGTAAGGCCTACACCTCTGCAGGCAACACTCCTGGCTTTCCATCAATCACACAGAACACAACGAAGTTATTTCAAATGAGCTTTCTGGCAAGCAACTTTACACCATTCAGGGTGTCCAGTGAGGGAAAGGGCTGATTTGACCCTAATGGACAATTAAAGGACTTGTTCAATGAATTAGTAGCAGGTTCTTCTTCCAGGCAGGAAAATTTAGTTTCATATACGCTCCTGAGAACCAGAATAAATGTTTCCCATAAACCTTCCAAGTCCCTAACAGTTATGCATAATCCTGGGTTTAAAAGGGAACCTTATAAAACGTAACATGATAAATGTCCTTCTAGAGGAGCAGGCAGGAATGGGAATGTTCTCTTTTGGGCTGTGTGTATCACAGAGAAGGCAATGAGCTGTTGTCAGCGTGTTGACCTGGGTTAACTATTCAGGGCTACTTTTTCCTGCCCATAAGGAATGAGATAACCTTAAAGTGACACAGACAACGGTGCCAGCTTTGTCATTGATAACACTCATGCAATTGTACTTAAACGCCCATGAGCTGCCAGGGAGAGTTCTGCATCCTCATCCCCCAAATCTGGCACAGAGCCACAACCAAGACTGATGGCTGTAGCAGGACTGAAGGCATACCCTGTCTGGTCACCTGGCTGCCAGGGTACAGAGGCCACATAAAACCAGATACTTGTTTGAGTTTCAGCATCTGCCATTATGCAAGATTTCTGTGTTTGTTAATCGGTCTTCATACCTACACCGCTTCAGCTTATGAGTGCAAAAAGGCAGCACTCTGAGGGATTGCACTGGAGTAACAGTGTGAATTTAGTCAGCCATCTAGAAATACCCCTAAGAGAGTTAGATAAATAATAAAATACTACCCTTTCTCTCTGTTTGTGCTGTGGGTGGTAGACAAGTGTGATGTTATGGACTTAATTATTTTATGGTGAATGTTGTCCTTACAGTAGCTTCACTCTTGCTTGTTTCACAACATTGTACATAGGTTCTCTCTACTCTCATTCTTAAATCACTTATTCACTATGTAATTTATACAGAAAGAAAATACCATTTCTGTTCAGTCAGTTTTGCTATCCTTCACTTTTTTTCACAAGCACTGAAACAAGGTTCTTGTGGTTTTTTACAGCTTGCATAGCTACAAGTTATGCCCACTGCATTCTCTGCTTATGTGGAGCGCCTGGAAAATGTGGCAACTAGTTCTCCTGCTTCTAGGATCACACTGTGTAGTCCTGAATAAATTTTTTATTTATGACATGAAAATTAAACCACAATATAACTTTAACTACTCTAGCTTTGTTTCGCACTTGCCAAATGCTGAGTCCTGCATTTAGGGTGGAGTAATCCCACAGAAAAATACAAGCTGGGCAGTGGCTAGATGGAAAACTGTTTGGAAGAAAAGAATAGGGTGGTTGGGCAAAATGCTGAACATGAGTCAGCAGGCTGCATCATCAGCAAGGCGGTGGCCAGTAGGTCAAGGGTTAGGGTTCTTCCTCTCTTTGGGACATGTAAGACCACAGCTGGAGTACTGTGTCCAGGTTTAGGCTCCCCAGAACAAACAAGAAAAAAAACCAAGAAACCAAACCAAACCAAAACCCCAACAAACAAAACCCAAACAAACAACAAACAAACACCCCAAACAAAAACAGACAAACAAAAAACCAAACAAAAACCCAAACAAAATAAAGATACTGACATGCTGTAGCAAAATCCCTTTTACTGCCACCCCGACAGCCGGGGCTGCTGGAGCTGTGAGCTGTTTGCTCAGCCCTAAGCAGAAAGCTGGCCCTAGGAACATCTTACTAATCATGGCAGCTACCAAACGGGAGGATGCAGAGAAGGGGGAGTCACACTCTTCTCAGTCAGGCACCACGGCAGCATAAGAGGCAACAGCCTCAAGATGGAATATGGGAAAAATCTCTTTAGATACAGGAAAAGCAGTTTAAGTGTGGTCACTCAGTGGAACAGTTTGTCCAAAGAGGCTGTGAAATCTCCATCTCTGAGGCTATTCATAGCCGGACAATTCCCTGAGCCACCTGCTCTAACCGGGTTCTGCTCTCAGCGGAAAGTCGGATTACGTGATCCCCGGGAGGTCGCCGGCCAACACGCCAGCCCATGCGGCTCTGACACCCAGACTAGTCTGCGTTTCTGCCAGCAGATGGCAATACCAGCTAAATTACATGTTTTATTCCAGCCGAGCAATGTGCGTTATCTGTCTGGGAACGCAATAAAGTGTCGAGGAAGGCAATAAAGAGGTGGGGAAATCAGAGACAGCATGCACGCGAATCCCTCACGCCCTGCTTTTACTGTGCCTCCTCCCAGCCAGGTCCCGAACTGATCCCAAACAGAGTCCAAACAAGCAGATAGCTTTGGCAGAGCGCAGCCAGCACTCCCAGAACTGCTGATTGCGACAGCGGTCAGGCCACCCGCTGTCAGCGCGTCGGGAGCGCAGCGGGCAGCGGGCACAGCCCCGGACAGCGGCTCTTGGCCGGGCAGCCCGGGGGTCCCGTTCATTGCAGCGGCACGGCAGGCAGGGCTGCGAGACCAGTCCTTGAAAATCACGAATCAGTGACTTCGAAGCAAAATTAAGGCGCTTTTGCCAAATCCGGAGGATTTTAAAGCGACTTTTGATATTTACAAACTACGCGATTGACACTCCCGCGCCCGGCCGATGCCGCTGCCCGGCTGCCGGTGCAGCTTGGGCGGGATGGTCCATCCCGGAGGGGCACGGCTGCGCTCCCACACCGGGACGAGCCTCCCGCCGGGGCCCCACAGAGCATCCCCCCCGCCCCTGCCCTCTGCGGCTGGGAGCCGCCGTGGCGTGATGGGCGGCCCCGCTTGCCGCCGCCGGGACAGGCCGTGCTGGGAAGGCGGTGCCGGGGGCGGTGTTTCTGGGCAGGCCACCCTGGGGAGGCGGTGCCGAGGGCGGTGCTTCTGGGCAGGCAGTGAAGGGGAGGCGGTGCCGATGTTTGTGGGCCGGTGGGCCCGAGGGCGGTGTTTCTGGTTCGGCCGTGCAGGGCAAGGCGGTGCCGGGGGCGGGCCGGCGGTCGCGGTTGGCGGCGGGGCTGGGGCGGCCCTCGGCGTCTCCTCGAAGGGGCTGGCGGCTCTTTCTCGGCGGGCGAGAGCGGCTCTTCCGGACTGCGCTGGCGCGGCTGCCTGGCCGCCGCCTCCTACTGCTTCTATTCGCCGCCGCTCGGTGCTGCTAGCCACAGCGTTTGCTGGTCCTCCGCGCTCCAGCCCGCGCCGCCATGGGGACCCCTCAAGGTAGCCCTGGGCGAGGCGGCCTCGGCCTCCTCCTCCTCCTCCTGCT
>VZTD01002016.1:761222-822441 GCA_013397725.1 Rhagologus leucostigma
CCGGGCCTCCCGGCACTGTGGGGAGGAGAGGGAGAGGCGGATGGGCAGCGGGATCCCGCGGGTGTTGCCTGGGGCGGGGGGACCCGCAGTGTCCCCCGCCCATCCCGAAGCCGGGATGTCCCAGGCGGCGGGGCTGGATAAGGGCGGCGGTGTGCCCGGTTAGGCCCGTGGGCTCGGGGCGGCGCGAAGCTGGAGCGAGGTACCGGGGTCTCCACGCCTCGTCCCCGATGGGGCTCAGCCCCCCTTCTCCCGTGCCCCTGGTCCCCGTCGGGACGGGTTTGACAGCCGGTGGCCCAGCGGGCCCGCCGGGGAGCACCCCCGAACTTCAGCCTCTGGCCAGTCCCTGTCCCCTGCGGTCGCACCCGGCAGCGGCAGCCCCCGGGATGCCGCGTTCCCGTGGCGTGCCCTGGTTATGCAATGCCCAGTTCATGTGAGTGGCCACGCAGTCACATGCTCGGCAGAGGCTTGCAGATGTCCTCGGTGTCTGGTTCGCTTTGCTTGGGGTGTAACTTACGCTAGGTGACAGCTTCTTGGAAGTAATGGTCTGTGCGGAGTGAGAGCTGCTGTTTATTCATGTGTAGTAGTAACACTACGTGTTTCCTTAAAACTGAGGACTAGAGTATGTTGGACTTCCTGCTGCTTTAGGAAAAAATATGGTAAAACATTCACTGCTCTCAGTCATGTTTTGTTATGCTGTAGTGCAAGATAGGAGCGGGATACTCCACATTCCTCTAGAGAAACAAGGAGTGTCTTGTAAGCCTTAGTGGTTGGCTTTCTTTCCCTCTCTACCTACGTTGAAAGCATACTTTCTAGGTCAAGTTTTATGATTAGCCCTTTTTAAATATAGGGCTTTGTTATCCTGTGTGTGTGCTGGGGTTCTTCCGTTCTCATATCCTCTTCAAAAAAACTTTTAAAGAGCTTGAATATGAAACTAGGAGTTCATTCTTCTATTACCACTGGAGAAGGTGATTGTTAGTAGTGACTCATGATCTTCAGGTGAGTAAGTAATGGTACTTCACACCTAACCAATGCACCTTTATGTAATGTTTTCTGGAGGGAGATATCATCTTGGAGCAATGAGGTGTGTCCTAGGCTGGTAAAGAAATGACAAGATGCTTTCCTTTACTTGTCAGGAGGATACTGACCTAGAGGAACTTGAAATAAGTTCCCCAAATATTTAGGGGAATCCTTTTAGAGGCTTTGTGGTCCCTCGAAGTAAACATTGCAAAATTACTTTAACCATGCAAGATCTCAGTTGTGTACTGTAAGAAGGCAGAATCTGGTTTTGTTGGGGAATTTTGCCATTAACTCATATTTACAGCCTGACACTTCGCAAAGAGGACCTTGATACCTTTCAAAGCGAAGCTGGTCCTTCAGTTAGACTGAGCCTTATATAGTGTTAGATGCCTGCAGAAGGGAAGCATTGTGAAGGTGAACCTGTTCTCTCCCTCAAGTGTACTGATGGTGTAATGTTTTCATGCTTTCAGTTGTGATGTTTGTAATCCAAAGTGCCATATGTCGTGTCTTTTCTGTTTCAAAGCAGTCGGTGGACTGGAGTGGCACTTCAGTTCACAGTCCTTCCATTACGTATGTGTTCATAATAAACTTGAAGTCTTCAGCTTGAATCTTTCACTCTGAACAGTGCATGGCACAAGATGTGTGCCAGCTATCCATTACTATTTTGTTTTCCTATGGCTGTCCTAATGGACTAGATGGTATTTGTGTGCTTAATGGCCACTATTGCAATTTATCTTTGTATAATTATACTAAAACACAAGCTGTTAAATCACTGGCTGATCAAGGTTGGGTATGAGTTTCCTATCAGCAGCTGGGATCGCAAGCTGCAGGATATATTTGATTTTCTGAAATCCCATGGGAAAATGTTAATGACAAGTACTGCTCTTGCCAAGTGGCCTGCAGTGTGGTGTTACCTGACCTTGGACACGAAGTTCTGAAATGCCTGTGTGGAGCAGTTTCCTTGTCAGGGATGGCAATGTAGCTCCAGAACAAGACAGTAACCACTTCACCTAAATTACTTCCTGGAAAATCAGGAGTGACTTGTTCAGCCTTTTGGGATGGAAAGTGAGGAAGCTGCCTTAGAAGGGGAGAGATGACTTGAGGGAATGACTGGTAGAACTGAATAGTACTTAGCTGGGCAGTAGCCAAAACAATCCAGGTGTTGTGCAGTATTATTATTATTAACCTGCAGGACATCAGAGCTGTTTTGGTGCAGATGGACTCAGTTGCAGACAAGTGCTAGTTAGGGGCCCTGCACTTTCTGATCATGCATGCATCCTTGTCAGCTAGCATCAGCTTGTTCCCACAGATACTGTATTATTACCATGATTGCAGCTTTCTCTTCCTACTTGCCTTTGACTTTACTGTGACATCTGAAATGTGCTTGGATAACTCCAGGACTGTGGCTTGCGTTGCCTGACCAGGAGTAGTAATGATTTTTCCGTCTGAAAGGGAACAATCTCCTGCCTATGAGCAAAGGAACAGGACAAGCTTGGCCGATAAAGCGTGGCTCTGAATTGGCTGCCTCTCAACAAGTTACTGAGAGAGGCAAAGAGTAAGAACTAAACTTGTAAAGTTTCTTTTAGTCCATGGACCTCTTTCCCCCACAGGAGGGGTTGTGAGGTAATATGCAGCTTCTGGGGCAGATCTGTGAACTTGACGTGGTCACCTGTTTCCATAAACCAGTCTTCCCATTTATTAAGGGTGATGTAGTGTTTCCTTAGAACTCTCAACCTAGTTGGCAATAGCAGATACTAAGGGAGTGCAGGGGAAGAGTGTGCTCTTTCCTGGACTGATCTTTTTGCCCTGCAAGATCCCAGATGCATCATCCTAGATGAAGGAAGGGGAAACAGCTGTATCTGATGCTCTTGCCTTTTCCATACATTAGTAATCTTAGTTTGAAGGGCCAAACACTGTTCACTTGGCATCTGGTATTTGCAAGACCACAAACAGTTGCTGTTTCTGTGTACAGCATCATCATTGTTCTTTGTCTGCTTAACAGCTATGTATTCATTGGTGGTAGTGGTGGCGGATGTTGCTGGAAGCATCGAAAATTATCAGTTTGTTTCAACCTGCAGTTGAAGAAACTTGGGCTGAAGTAAATGTGTTTATGGTCTGTTGGAATACTAGTTCTATTACAAATGAATGATAATGCCTGGGAACCAGAAAGCTCTAACAGAACTTTTATAGAATGTCCATACTTGCTGATGTGCAAGTTCTTTGTAAGGGCTCCTGGAGCCTTGGCCTGAGGTCAAATTTCTCTTCAAGCAGACTAAGTCTGCCAGAAATAGGAATACAGTTTTCTGAACTCTAAGAAGGTACTGAGGGTTAGTGTTAGTGTACTGACAAATGGTTTCTAAGATGTGCTAGAGGCAGGAAGGAACAGCCTTAATCTAAGGCTGTTGCTTTATTAAGTACTTAGGAAAGTCCCGTTTTAGTGTATGAAGTACTTAGTCATGTGGTCTTCAAAGAAAAATGCACAGAAAAAATCCAAAACCATGAACTGAGCCCTGTGTTACTTACGGAGTATTTTAAGTATTTTGGCTTGTTTAGAAGGTAGTTGGGTTCAACATAGCATTTCTCTTGTTACTTTTGGAGCTAGGCTTTCACCCACTTAAGAAACTTAATACCCAGGTGAGCAATTATCTGACCTAAAAGTCTGACTCTGCAAGCAGCAGCTTTGTTAACTGTGACTTATTTACAACCACACTAACTCACCCCTATCTCACCCTACTCTCATAAGACGGTTCTTCTGAGAGAATGGAAAGAGCAAAGTGCTTGTCTTACTCTGTAACTTAATCTAGCTTTTACTAGAAGGTTTTCAAGGGGAAGGACTATCAGCTCTATCTTATCTGTGGTGGTGAAGTAGTTACTTAGTTACTTGTATCCCTGCATACTGCGCCAGCCATAGGAGACCAGCCCTCTCTGGTATTTTGTGGCTGAACTCAAAGGTAAGCAGGCTATTAACTTGTTGGTGTCCAAGAGCTGTGTTGTTGACTTCAGGCCGTTGATGTCTAATGATTTGGTGGTTTTTAGGCTTATTGACTTGGTTCAGCCACTGTAAATCAAGCATCCCCAAAGCTTACTGGTTCAGGGAACAAACTCATGCTTTTGTTAGTGAAATCCTGCTAGGTCATGGCATAAATGTAAAATCTTAAGATGTTTCTGAAACTGCGTTCTTGGTGTTAATACTGAAACAGAGTATTCAGACTTGCAGTTCTGGGCCTAAGTGCTCTCCTAGTAGTTTAAAACAGCTGGTCTGTTCAGCTTTTCTTAAACAGGCTGAAAGTTTCAGTGGCGAATGTTGTTTTTTCCATTGTATGTTTTACTGGTGTGGAACTTCAGGAATATGATTTGGAATTCTTTATTCAAATTCAAATGTAAACTAATACTAGGCCAAACCTTGTCTTGCTTTATTTTTCTTTTGTGTTTAGCTGGATACATTTTGGTACACGACCAAGTGTCTTGTGCAAGTAAGTTGTTTTATGTTCTGTGCTGAAAATGTTGACAGAAAGCCTTGTAGGTAAATTTATAGACATAATACAGATTGTATTTTGTTTTGTATCCATGTAGCTATAACCAAGGAATTGCTGCCGTGAAATACAGATAGTGTTTTTAGAGGTGTCTTGATAAGTTTTTTGTAACTGTTAACTGCATTACCAGTTTTCCCACACTTTCCACTCTGGAAGAAGCTAAGTCTTTCTCTAAAGAGTAGGTTGATGAAATTGTGTGTTTTAAAAAATAAGAAGTTTTAGATAACAAGACTTAATGAAGCACAGAAAGTGTTTTTTAGAAAGGATGGTTACAAACCGTTCTAGACTAAACACAGAAGCCAGGCTGATACTGAAGAAATAACTAGTCCTTTTCTCACAGGCAGTGTGAAGCAGCTCCAAACTCTTTTCCTTTTTGCAAGAATAGTAGTGAATCTGTGCTTCCTCCTGAAGAGACAATTCATTTCTGATGCTGGTACAAACAGTAAAACCATTTTCACTGCCACGAGATTGTTTGCTATTAAAACTGGGGCATACAGATGTTAGGAAGCAGAGCTGAAGATGATGACTTCTAAATTTGCATCATAGTGTTGACTTCTTAGATTAACTTAATGCATGAACAAATTTACAATGTAGTTTTGAGAAATAGTCTACAAGTTATGGAAGTTTAACTTTTTGCCTTATGCTGGTGTTAAGCATTCAGTGTTGATAAGTGCAATCTTAAGGGGTGTTTTCCAACTTGCATCATAGAATATGGTAATGTTTTAGACAGAAGAAGTGCTAGAATAGACAAATGGAATGGTGATCTAGATGAGTGATACTTAAAGTGACTTTTAGACCTGGCTTGCAATGAATAACTTTGAATCCGCCTATGTTGCCCTGGTTAGGTTAAAGAGGAAACAAGTTCTGTGTTGGGTAAATTGGTGATGGTTATTGTCCCTGATAAACAACGGACTACTGATGTACTTTTTGAAGAACTGTCAGTGCTGTTCAACACAAAAATGGATGTTATGGAGGCACTGTGATTCTGGGTAGCTCTTGGGTATTATGAATACAGCCTTTCAGGGGCCTCTCTGGTCAGTAAACAATACTATTCATGGTCAAGCACAAAGCACAGCAGTCTGTCCTTGCAGCATACACATATGGTGTCTCTAAAAATGCTAGGTCAAGGTTGTTCAGGAGATCAAAACAGGTCAGTTATCTCTCAAGCTGCACTAAGCAAACCCCTGATCAGAGCTGGCAGAAGTGTAGTAAATGTTTGTGCAGTCTGCTTTCTGCTTGCAGCCCAGGTGGTAGGAAAACCTTGGAGCTGTCTTAAAGCTTTTGCTGTAAATAACTTGTTATTGCATTAAATGTTTTAGTTTTCAGAACAAATATTTTGGCGTAGTGTCTTGGATGTCTCAGTATCAGTACCACTGAACAAAAATAAAAGGCTTTCAAGGTGCCACTGCTCCTTTTCAATTTCCTCTATGTACATAATAAAGAACAAATTTCTGAATTTTCAATAGTCCCTTAAATTAAAACATCTTTAAAATTAAGCTTTTTTTCTTAGCACTGTAATCCCATTTAAATGTTCCATGCTTAGGCTTGAAAGTGGTGATGGAGGGCATCCTTTGAGATTGTGACAATATATGTATGGCAAGCGTAGAGCTATGAAGTTCTGGTTTGGAATCCTCTCTGTGCTGCTATTTCCTCAATATGTCACTGTAACGAGTTTTCAGGAAGGATCGAAATACGGCAGGAGGAAGTGAAATTGCACACAAACAATGAGTTTCTCTCCGTGTGCACTGACTCATGTGCTCTAATGTGACAGTTTAACCCACCACTTATTTTGTTGTCTTGCACAAACAAATTATTTTCTAAACCACCTTGTACTTGAAGGTGCTTTTCAGGTATTGATTTAGGTTTTTCTTATGTAACTCTTATGCTTGATCTTAACTATAGGCAGTGCACTTCTTGTTTCTGTAATGGTCAGGGGAGGGTGGGGAGCTGAGCTGAACATCAGTTGTGATGTGCACCATGTCAAAAACACCTGCCTTTGTTAATGGGCGTATTATGTAGTACACACTGTTTTAATTAGCAGGAAGTTATCTAATCTGGACTGCAAGTGGCTTTTGGAGTAGTAGCACATAAATTCCGCAATAGCTGAGATATTTGGCAACTATTCCTTGCAGTTAATCACTTATCTTTTTGATTAGGTACTTCCACAAATGTGTGTCTGGTATGGAGAATGTGGAGTTGCTTCTGGAGACAAGAGGTACAACTGTGCTTATGATGGACCACCAATAGCACTACCTGAAGATGGCTATGACTTAATGCAGGTGAGCTTCTCTTGGAGGTCTGCTGCTAAAAATGTAACTCTCCAATGCTTTAGAATTCTGCATTGGGTTCTGTTGGACCTGTGCTATGACCTCTCATCTTAACCTGATGAGAAAGTGAACAGATTATCTCTGATTTCTCAGGTCCAACTGGGTGAAGGTGATTTACCTCAGTTCCTTTTCAGAGATATCTGAAGTCTCCAAAATGTGATTAGAGGCTATGACAGACAAAACCTTAAATATAGGATTTGTTCACTTTCCTGTGTATTTTCCTCGCTGGTTTGACTACTCTTTACTCAGATTGCTTTTTTTAAGGCTCTCCCAAAATATATGTTCCACAGTTATGCCCTTCTGATCTCTAAAGGACAAGGCTAAACTATTTTCCTTCAGATGATCATTCCTGATAAAGGAAGGTGCTAACTGACACTTGTTCAAATGGAGCAAATTTGGACCAAATTAGCTGTGCCTAGTGTGAGACTGTATTTCCTTGCTTGGGCTTCAGCTGCCAAAGTGAACAAAACCACAGTCAAAATAGAGTTTATGTATTTCATGTACAACATAGGATGATATTGCCAGACTTGCCTTCTGGCATCTGATAGTTCGGAGTTTTAAAGAGTGAAATAATTACAGAGTTAAACAATGGTTTGACTGGTGACAGGAGTGACTTCATTAAATATGTAGTTGAGCTAACTACTTTTGTGTATTGTTTCTGAAGACTTAATGTACAGTTCTTGTATGTTACTATCAGTTATACTTGTATTAAATGCATTTGTCTCTTCTGTAAACTGAAAATGAAGTAGCTCTTCCAGGTAATCAGTGATTTTGTGGTTAGTGGCTTGCCTTCTGAGACTTTAAAATCTGATACTATCCAGAAGGAGGAGAAGCTGCAGGAATACTTTCAACTTGGATAAACATGTGTTGTCCTCTTACCAATAGGCTCTCAAATGCCATTATCATTCTATATATAGACCCTGGTGACTAAAGATCATCTGAAGGAGCTTTTCAAAAGGAAGTGATGCCTTGAATAAAAGAAGTGAAAAAAGTGATTCTTCTTTCCAGTCTCTAAACAAAAATCTTGTTTGCTGGACTCTTTTTTTCCTATGCATCTCCCACAGCAACAGCTACTGTGTTGTGAAAAATGCTGAAGCAGAGCCCATGATTATAAAGAATTCTGAAGTCTTAAACATGCTTTTTCTTCCTTTCCTCTTGATCTCAATGTTGTTTGGTTTTTTTGTTTGTTTTTTGTTAAGGAACTCTGTCCAGGTTTATTCTTTGGCAATGTTAGCACTTGCTGTGATGTTCATCAGCTTCAGACTTTGAAAAATAACTTGCAGCTGCCTCTGCAGTTTCTCTCCAGGTATGCTAATGAATGGCAAAACAACTAGTTTTGTAATAGAATAACAAAGCACTTGTCTTCAAGTAGACTGTAGAAGAAGTGGTAATTTCATTGAAAGTATTATTGGAGCAAGCTGTTGGAGTGACTTTCTCATCCAGAGCAGCAGGCTGTAATGTCATGAAACAACTACTTGCACTCTGGATTGACTTAGCTGGTAGAATACACATTCCCTTAGTTTGTCTCAAGCTAGTTTATCTAATGAAACCTTCAGAAGAGGGTAACATAAAGTACCACTTGGTCTTGTTCTAACTAAGATGTTAAGAAGTCTAAGAAGTCTTCTTGCTAGCAACAGTGAAGTTTTTCTTCAAATTCTAGTAAAATTGTTTGAATCTGCTGTTTGAGGCGGACAATTTAATTAGTGAATTATGGTGGTTAAAGTTGTTCATCTGTAGCATCAACAATTGTTATATTGCTGATTAAAAGCTTACTGAACTTAAATATTTTGTCCTGTCACTCTGAGCAGAATGTTTATATTTGCAAGATACATCTGACTTGACCTACATAGCACCTTTACCTCTTAATCTGATTGCTGTTTATTGGCTTTCCTACCCAGATGTCCATCGTGTTTTTACAACTTGATAAACCTCTTCTGTGAACTGACTTGTAGTCCAAATCAGTCTGACTTTTTGAATGTTACAAGCACCATACCTTATTATGATCCTGTTTTAAAAGAGAATAAAAGTAGCGTTACAGAGCTGCAGTACTTCATTGGAGATCGATTTGCAAATGGTGAGTAAACAGTATGTTAATTTACCTTGGCTTTTGGTAACAAGACCAGTGCTTTTTCAGGAAGAACTGGGAGGGGGAAACATCTCCTTGACTGTCTTTTTGAAGTTTGAGTCTTCCCACAGGTAACAGCAGGTCCCCCTTAAAACTTATGGAACACTTAACTTCTGCCTGGGCAGGGGACATTACACTGACACTGTTAAATAACAGTGTCTTTAACAGTTCAGCTGAGGCTGAATATCTGTACAAATGGTTAATAGCTGATAACCCTGATGACTTTAACTTCAGAAAAATAAAGTTGTTGCCAAGTATTGAATGTCAAAAGCCTAACCAGTTACTAAAACAGTCTGGCAAGTATGATAATACAGTTTGGACACAGTGTACTACAGTGGTTCTCTAAGAGGCACTCAGTCCTGAAATGGACTGTTCTAGTCCTTCGTCAAAATCAGATGTTTTTAGAGAACAATACATTTGGGTTGTATTTTGATTTTGCAGCAAGCTTTCAGTCTTTTTATGCTTTTTGCAGTAACCTTTCATAAAATTGAGACAATTGAAAGCCATATATGGCCTACAAGTTGAAAGCACCTTAAATGCTTTTCATAGCTTTCCCTGAAAATAATATTAGGTAATGTTTCCTGTCAAGCAGAAAAGCAGGTTCTAGCATAATGCAGACTTGGGTGGCTTTCTCAGAGCAAGGTAGCTGTAACAAAGCATTGCAACCTTGAATACTATAAATACAACTGAAAGCATTAGTTCACTATCCTAAGATGTTTCTGTTTGAAAGCTGTAAGTATGTTCCCGGAGCTTGGGGAGTCTGTAATGCTGGAAATACTTGGAATGCTTACTCAAATTATAACATTGGTTTAATGACTCTTCCTAGCAATGTACAATGCCTGCAAAGATGTGGAGGCTCCATCAAGCAATGTTAAAGCACTGGGGTTGCTGTGTGGGAAGGATGTCAAGGACTGCAATGCAACCAACTGGATTGAGTACATGTTCAGTAAAGACAATGGACAAACTCCTTTCAGCATAATTCCAATCTTTTCGGGTAAGAAACTGAATAGTCCTTGCCTTTGAAGCTCCTGTCAAAGGCTGTGTGCTATGGCTAGAACACTGATTTTTAAACAGCTGCCCAGCAAATGAAAGTCTGCAGTCAGAGGCTTTCAAAGCGATGTGAGATAACCTTACTTTTTTTTGATTTCTGCTTGGAAACCGTACTTTGTGCTTTTTTTTTCTATACAGCTTCTTACTGTATAAATCTCTAAACCTCATTAATGATGGACTGAGCTTAGGCAACTGGCTACTTGTCTTCCTTGGGAAACGGGCAGTACCCTCATCCTTGAGGACTTCTTTAGAAGGAAATTTTTGTTGCACATGTCACCATCTGAGCAGATAAGGGGGATGACAAAGCATTGCTGGGATGATAGAAGTATGTGCTTATTACTTTTACAGACTGAAGTGTTATAGACATGACCAGTCATTTAATTATTAGCCAACTGCAAACAGTTGGGACCTGCTGTGGAAAAGGCAGTGGATTCTTCATCTGTAAGACCAAGAAATGCTACTCTATATAGGGGCTGGGGACTTTCATATAAAGGGTTAACTCACTTAACTGTGAAGGTCTGAATTTTTCCTGGTAGTAAACTGGCTCTGCAACTTGTGATTTGTCATAGATGTTCCTGTCCATGGAATGAATCCTATGAATAATGCTACCAAAGGCTGTAATGAGTCTGTGGATGATTCAACAGGACCATGCAGCTGTCAGGACTGTTCAATTGTTTGTGGTCCAAAACCTCAACCCCCTCCATTGCCTCCTCCTTGGCTATTGTTTGGCTTGGATGCTGTGTATGTCATCATGTGGATCTCCTACATGGGCTTTCTTCTCATATTTTTTGCACTGGTTTTTGGAGTCTGGTGTTACAGGTAAAGCATTTGAAATGCTGAGCTCTTCAAGTCAGTTGTTTATCCCTGAGAACTTCTTTGCCCTGGTCAGATGCTTATGTCTTTACTAATTCAGCCAGCCAAAAGTCATGTTCTGTAGCAGATGCCACATATACTGACAGGGAGTGTTCTAACAGCTAAAACCACCTGGTAGAAAGTGATTGCAGAAGTTGGTTTAGTTGATGCACAACTGTCAAAGCACTCCTAGCTACAGAATCACATACACTATTCGTCAACTTGCGTAAGCAAGTATGCAGAAGTCTGGGAAAACACACATTCATAACAAAACAATTACTGCCCTATTGCAAATTAAGTCATGGATAATTTTTCCTAGTTTCCTATTTTGAAAAAACTAAATGAAAGCTGAGCTTCCAATAATTATAGCATATCACCCTTGATCACATGGCTGGAGCACCTCTCCTGTGAAGACAGGCTGAGAGAGTTGGGGCTGTTCAGCCTGGAAAAGAAAAGGCTCTAGGGATTCCTTACAGAACCTTCCAGGACCCAAAGGGGGCCTACAAGACAGATGTAGCAGGATTTTTTAGAAGGGTATGTAGTGACAGGACAAGGGGCAATGGTCTTAAGATGAAGGAGAGTAGGTGTGGATTAGATATTAAAAACAAATTCTGTACTATAAGGGTGGTGAGGCAGTGGAAGAGGTTGCCCAGAGAGGTTGTCCCCATTCTTGGAGGTGTTCAAGGCCAGGCTCAGTGAGGCTCTGAGTAAACTGATCTATTGAAAGGTGTCCCTGCTCGTGGCAGGGGAGTTGGAACTAGATGATCTTTAAGGTTTGTTTCCAACCCAAACCGCTCTATGATTGTTCAGTTATGACCAGGAAACTAAAATTACTCTATGATAAGAATTAAGTCTGTGTGGAAAAGGATGGTGGGTATGATAATTTGAAATATGTTTAGCAGCCTTACCTTACTGGGCACTATGAAAGGGTAGGTGTATTTGAGATGCCTGGTTTGTATTTCTAAAGTAAAAATCTCCTGCAAATTTCAAGTAATAGTCACTTTAAGGGTGTTCTCTCTGCTGTTAATGCTAGTGATATTCTAAATGTGCATAAAGAAGCTGTGCTTGATGTAAGCTGGAAGAGTTTATTAACACAGCTGACACGGCTGTGTGTTGTTCCAAAGGATCATAAAGCTGGAGATTGTTGTACAAACAGTACAGATGCCTTTTTGGACAAGCAGGCTAACACAGCTTTTTGCCTTGCAGGAGGCGGCACTTTGTCTCGGAGTACACCCCAATTGACAGCAATGTAGCCTTTTCTGTGAATTCCCACGGTGACAATGGTATGTCTTGGATAAGAGTAATAAGTTTATTAGAAATTCAGCTTAAGTGCATCCCTTTCTCATGGATGGGCTCTGGAGTTTTAGCCTTGTTAGCCTAAAAATCTGTTCTTAGAGGGCCTTCAGCCTTTTGACCAGCATCTCTCTTCTTTTAGAGTAGTACTTACCCCTTTTTTGCTGGATGCTGAAAGCCTTGGGTGCACGCTTCATGGATCTAGCTAAGCTCCAAGGAAATTCTGGAGGGCTTTGTTGCAGGGGTATGGGGAGGGCAGCATGATGCTAAAATCGGTTTGATAATGCTTTGACTCATCCATGTATCCGTTTAAAGCATCCTATGAAAGAACTGTAGTTTAACTTGTGTACCAGCTGAGGTATCTTGTTTTATTGCTTATATATCTTTTAACTGCTTCTTCCTTTATTTGCTACACCTACTGCTGCCAAAGACAATCTTACGTTACAAGGGGCAATGTAGGTACAAGCTGTTTTCTGCCCCTTTGGCCTCAATCGGGGATTGGTCCCAGGATCTGACTGTCAGTGGAGACATAGCTTCTGGTGCTTCCTACAAACAGAGCTAGAATAAAATTTCATCTTTCTGAGTGGACTCCAAGAAAATGCTGCTTAACTGACTTCTCAAACATTTACTGTTTACTTCTTGCTCTTGCAGGAAAAATTACCTGTGGTGAAAGGCTTGGTGAAAGGTTTGAGAATGGCCTGAGGATGACATTCACGTCATGGGGGGCTTTCTGTGTCAGAAATCCACGTCCTGTTATCCTCTTCTCTGTGGTCTTCATTGCAATGTGCTGCTCAGGCTTTGTATATATTAAAGCAACTACAAATCCTGTAGATCTCTGGTCAGCCCCAAACAGCCAAGCCCGCAAGGAAAAGGAATACTTTGACACGCACTTTGGACCTTTCTTCCGTACTGAACAAGTTATTATTCAAGCACCAAAGAGCCACCCAGAGACATACTCACCTTACCCGTCAGGAGAAGATGTACCTTTTGGGCCGCCCCTTACCAAAGATATTCTCCATCAGGTAATTGGGACTTTCCAAGAGCAAAGACCTAAGCATACTTAGGTATAGGTATACAGGTATAACCACATGGAGTTGGCTTCCACCTGCAGTGTTGTGTATCCATGAAAACAGTCACTAGATGTTCATATTAAAAATCACAGCCTTACTATAAAAGCTTTTTGCTGAAAACCTTTCTGTTAGAGAGACACTTGCAAGCTGAGTCCCAGTTCTTAGTATGAACACAGAAATAACGATTTGTAGTGTGCTTCTATGGACATGTGCCTCTGTCCCTGGAAACTTGCAGGAATATAGCGTGCACTTAAGTCCTGTCTTGCAAGGGAAATGCTTTCTTGTGCTGCTCTTATACTATGTTTTGGTTTTTTTAAAGGTACTGGATTTGCAGGATGCTATTGTCAACATAACTGCTTCTTATGACAATGAGACTGTAATGCTGAAGGACATTTGTCTGGCTCCTCTTGCTCCCTACAACAACAACTGCACTATCCTGAGCGTACTCAACTACTTTCAGAACAGCCATTCTGTTCTGGATCACACTGTTGGGGATGAGTTCTATGTCTATGCCGATTACCACACTCACTTCTTATACTGTGTTCGGTAAGCAATACAATTACCTGTTTTTTAATCAAGTTGCCAGTTAAACTTGGTTTGGTGTGGATGCTGATTCTGTTTTACTTTAGACATGTTTTCAATGCTTCTGAAGAGTTCTGAACAGAAGACCAGTTTCTAAGCTTTCACTTTAATTTATGGTTCAGTTGGTTGGAAGGTACTCCTTGTCTTAAAGGCTAGAAGTCAGACGCCTTTAAAACTGTATTTAAGTTCAAAGCAAACATAGCACAAGGGCAGCGTATCACTAGCAGTCTTGTCTTGTTTCTGTCTTGATTTTCAGTTACAACTCAAGAGCTTTTTACTGTTTTGTGCTGTGCCTCAGCTGTCAAGCAGAAGCTAACAGTTATTGCTGGTGATCTCTTTAGGGCTCCAGCATCACTGAATGACACAAGCTTGCTACACGATCCCTGCTTAGGAACGTTTGGTGGACCTGTATTTCCATGGCTGGTGTTGGGAGGATATGATGGTGAGTGGCAAAACTCAGTATTGCAGTTTAAGTGTGAGAGTACATACTTGTGTGCTGTCCTTGGTGCTAAAGGTGCATTCTCATTTAACACAGGTGTTTAAATGCACTCCAGACAAACTGGAGTTTTGCTAAACTTTCAGTAAGTAAGGCTGTTTTAAGTAAGTTTTCAGTAGAACAGAGCTGGGATTGGAGGCAGACTACTCTGAAAGTGCAAAATGCACACAATCTGTAATTGGAACGTGCTTGTCAACAGGAGAAATGTTCAGTCTCCTTTGGGCCTGGTAAAAGATAAAGACCTGAAGTAACTCAGGTTGACATGCTGGGATATATGTATATTTTGCTTTGAGTTAGAATAAAGTTCTGTCCCTGGTCTGACAAAGCAGTTAAGAATAGATTAACATGTTCACAAAAGAAATTCTTTCATAATTACTCTGAAGCCAGGATTTTGTTCAAGCAATCTATCTAATTAAACATAACTTGGTAGCATACTTGTGTTTAATATATCCAAAATAGTGTTTAAAGGCGAGCACTTCTTTATTAAACTGTAGGGGATTTGTATTTGCTTTGAGTAAAATCTAAGTATGCAAGAGATACAGTGTTTAGGAAGCCACCTTTCTCATTTGATGTAAAGTCATAAGCAGTGGTTATATAGTAGCTCTGTGTCTAACCATGCAACAATTTAATGTTGGGGTGTCATGAGCATGTTAAATAATGAATAATTACTCTTGAATACAATCTGGAATGCTTATCAGCTTCTGTTCTTATTTCGGTAGTGTGTTTGAGAGCTCAGTGGTGTTCAGTGGAGTTGTAGGGATGGGATTGCTTTGGGCAATGCTAATTTTGAACTTGTTTGTATCTGCTGTACTAGAATGTAAGTTCAATTTTTTAATGCCAAATTTCTTTTTATCTTCTGTAGATGATAACTATAATAATGCTACAGCTCTTGTTATTTCTTTTCCTGTCAATAACTACTACAATGACTCAAAAAAGCTGATGAAAGCCTTGGCATGGGAAAAAGAGTAAGTAGTCTCCCTGTATTCTGAAATGCATACATGACTTAAAGCAGCTTTAAATATAGATAAACAAGAAACACCTGCACTGTACTGAAATTTTTTCAGTATAACTACAGGGAAGTTTTGAGAGGCAGAAAAACTGGTTAAAAACAGACTGTGCTGGTCATAAGACCTTCAGTTTGTCTGGCACACTTTGTTTGCTTTGAGACATAGGTTCTAGTCCTCTTAGTGATCATCTAGCCCAGTAGTACTTGCCAGTAAGTAACTTCAGAAAGGATTTGATATATTTTATTGTGGCTAAAATTACACAGGTAGACTCTTTAATTTACTGGACCATTAACCATGGGTGGAAAGTTCGAGCCTGATGCTGTAGTTCTTGACCTTTAATTTTTAAAAATGTCATCCAGGTGAGCATCTAAGGCTTTCATCCCCTTTACCACCTTGAAGAGTTAGCTTGCACAGGCCAGCTGCTCTGGCTATCAGTTCAGATAAAAACTACTGTACTGGAAAATTTGTGACAAAATAAAAGTATGACAAGCATCTGCCTGTGTCACAAGCAACCTCTCAAGTTGGGGAACTGAAACAAGGGCTAATAAATTTTTCCAGTACAGCAAGCAAGCTGCAGTCATCTTTCATTTGTGTAGTCCTAGGTCTAGCTTTGAGGAAAATTGTACTTAGAGTTTGAAATAGCTCATGCAAGATACCTATTTGTTCTCAAACTCTGGAGAGAACATGGAAAGTACTTCAGTGTAGCGTATTTCTAGTGCTTAGAGTAGAGTAGGTATGTGTAGCCAGCACCTCTCTTTCATGAGCGGTCCTTCAAAGTACTGTCCGGCCACAGTGCACTCTTGTACCACACAACCACACAGATGATGTAAATTTGCCATCAACTTACTTTCAAGTATTTCTAGTGGAAGATGCTTTATCCTTTGAAGTGTGACTGACCTCTTGGTTTTTTTTTCTTTAGATTTATTAACTTTCTGAAGAACTATAATAATTCAAATTTAACTATATCATTTTCTGCTGAACGGAGCATTGAAGATGAGATCAACCGCGAAAGCAACAGTGACATTAGCGTTGTGTTGATAAGCTATATTGTGATGTTCCTGTACATCTCCATAGCTTTGGGACATATCCAGAGCTGTAGAAGACTGCTGGTATGTGTATAGTTTTCGTTGCTATAAAGACTGAAGCTAGAGCTTGCTGATAGCTTTAAGTGATTTAACTATTTTTGCAGAATGCTGATGTTCAGTTTTGTATTAGAGCACTGAGTCTTCCTTGGGCAGGAGTTAGGGGAGCATTGTTCCTGTTGTGCTAGACAATTCATATGTGCTTCATAGTCTCAACTAAGTTCTCTCACTTGAGATGTTCGGTTAACATCAGCTTTAAGACTTGTAGCTTTGAGCATGGTTATTTTTTTTTTAATATTTGGATCTTCAAAAAAACCCAGAAAAGTTTTCCCCTACCTAGACTAAATGTAAGAATATGGCTTTTGCATTTGCTATAATCTGTTCTGTGGGATGATGCTTGTTTGGCTGACGTTCACTACAACTTTTTTAGGTGGATTCGAAGATCTCTCTGGGCATTGCAGGCATCCTGATTGTACTGAGCTCAGTAGCATGTTCTGTAGGCATTTTCAGCTACTTTGGAATCCCACTGACATTGATTGTGATAGAAGTAATTCCTTTCTTGGTGCTGGCTATTGGAGTGGACAACATCTTCATTATGGTTCAGACACTTCAGGTATTTATTCTTTTATACAGACTCCTCTAAAAGTGCCTGTCATTTTTGAAGTCTGTACGCTTGGAGGAGGAAGTCTTCTGCATTCCAGTGCTCAGCTCAATCTGAGCAGCTCTGGACTCTCACAAGATACTTAGTGGAAGAGAGCCAAGAATCTGTGTACATTCTACCTTCACAAAAAAAACCCCAATTTATGTCTCTGCATTTTTCTTACTGCTGCTTAATATCAAAATAGTTGTAGAACTCCACTGGTATTTTTATAACTTGTAATTTTAGCATATTGTAGGCAGTAGTTGTGAACTAAACTACATGCTTAAGACTAGGGACTTCTGACACTAAGTCTTAGTGGGTAATCAGCTTTTTAATTTGCCAGGTTCAAAACCCACTGAAACTGGCACTGCCTCTGTCAAGTATGTGGTTTTATCTAAGGTACTGAACTTAGTACTATATTTCAAATTTGAAGCAAGACAACTAGTAATGCTCAGGCTGCTCTTGTTTTAGAGAGTCTCAGCTGTTTTTTATCTAACTCTTGTTTAATGCAGTGAAAAGAACAAAAGATAGTTTAGGATATTTAAACATTTTGGATTTTTTAAAGCCATAAGAAATAACTTTATAAATTGCATGATTCCTAATAGTAATAAATTATTGCCTTAAAACAGAGAGATGAACGCCTTCAGGGTGAAACACTGGATAAACAGATTGGCAGAGTTTTGGGAGATGTGGCACCCAGTATGTTTCTCTCATCCTTGTCGGAGACTGTGGCATTCTTTCTTGGTAAGGCTCCTTTAATATTTGAAGATAAGGGCCTTATCATAACTGCATGTTGCAAGAATAAATGCAAAACTAAAATATAAAAGCAAAGTAAGAATTTATAGAGGCGGTTTAGCTTAGTTGTTTATTGTTATAATCAAGTTAAACTTGACTTCTTCTGGGGATAGGCACTGGAGTACTTTAAGAATTTGACACAGTTAAAAAGATCCAATTCTGAATCTCTCAAACTTTCCAGCAAAGGCTGGAGGTTTTCACTGACTTGCAGTGACTGACAAGTCTAAATTTGACTTTATGAATAGATGAAATTATCAGGGTGTATGAACTCCTACATTGCATTTAGTCATCTTCCACTGCTTGGAAAAATGCCCCTATGACAGATTAATGTATGAGGTTCACTTTACAGTATGTTTTAGAGGCAAATCTTACGTTGTTACCCTACAAGTATAATTTGGCCTTCTTTCATAATGGCTTTGTTTACTTGCAATGTAATTTGTCGTTGGATCATCTTGCACTGGAATGGCTTAATACTGAAGCAAGATGTTGCATGACAGCACTCCTTAACTGTCTTGTTACACAGTCTGCACCTAGCTTTGGAATTGAGAAATGTCTTAGAACTAGTCACTCCTTTGCACAGCCTCAGTGCTGATAAACAGGTCAAAGCAGCTGTAGCCAGGCTTGTATGGGCTGTTTCCTTTGCTCTGAAGATAAAAGCTCTTTGTCGTGCTATAAGGCTACCACTTAAACTGGATGTTTGTCTAGAAAATGCTCTTTCTTGGAGAAAGGAGCTCTCCTAACAAACTGGGTCGCTTTCTCCAGGGACACTGTCTACGATGCCAGCGGTTCGCACGTTCTCCCTGTTTGCTGGAATGGCTGTGCTCATAGACTTTATTCTTCAAGTCACTTGCTTCGTGAGTCTCCTGGGCTTGGATATTAAGCGTCAAGAGGTGAATATGAGTGCACCTGTAACTGCAGTGTAATGGGGATGATGACATCTGCAGAACTGCACTAACTGGCATTTAATCCCTTTTCAGAGGAATAGACTGGATATTCTGTGTTGCATCAAAAGCAGTGAAGAAACAGGTGGAGTCCAGCGTTCTGAGAGCATGTTGTTTCTGTTCTTCAAAAATCTGTTTTCTCCGTATCTGCTTAAGGATTGGATGAGACCAATAGTAGTATGTATACTCTATTTCAAGTAAGCAGACATCTAAACTTGAGCAAAAAAGTTGTGAGCCTGAAGGCCTAAACAGGGAAGAAAAATCTTCAATACAGTGAAACAAATGAAGCATCTAGTATTTAGTTTTCAGCATTAGTGTAGAAATAAGCTTTTGTAACTGCGAAAGTATTTTGGTAAATAGAGGCTTGATCATGGATTGCCCAAAGCCCATATTTAAGAGCTGCATTACTGACAATCAAATTACTTTAGCCTATGTAAAAAAAATCAGCATGTGTTGGGCTTCTAAAGTGCATTAATCCAGAGCGTTGTTGCTGAATCCATGATTCAGTTTAAGGTTACTGTGCTTATTTATCGAAGGTGTTTGGATCTTTCACTGTGGATTTCTAAGAATAAATTTCCTTACAGTTCCAAAGGGACCTCTGAGTAACTACATTTTACTACTACTGTTGTACTAAGCCTGGCTAGCTTATTTAAACTAGAGCCTCTTTGCATGGTTCCCATTAGCTTAGCAAATGACTCCTATTGCTTATTGTTTCTGTACGGTTCTCACGTCCATGGATTTGCTTTTTTTGCAGATAGCAGTGTTTGTGGGTATCCTGTCATTCAGTACAGCAGTTATGCACAATGTAGAGATTGGACTGGATCAGTCTCTCTCAATGCCAGATGTAAGTCTTATGATCATGTCACTGTTCAGCAGTTTGTGGCTGGATTGAAACCTTGATACCTTGTTGTGCTACCTCAACATTCCATAATAGTAACTCAAAACTTTCCCTTGAAGGACTCCTATGTAATAGATTACTTCAGCCACATCAGCAAGTATCTCCATGCGGGTCCCCCTGTCTACTTCATCCTAGAAGAGGGACACAACTACACCTCTTTGGAAGGGCAGAACATGGTGTGTGGTGGAATGGGATGTAATAATGATTCACTTGTCCAGCAAGTCTTCAATGCTGCGGAAATTGGTAGCTAGTAAGTCTTTCATGCTTGTCTCTGCATAGCTGCATGGAAGAGGTGTATCTGACTGCTCCTCCTGATTTAGCTCAGGCTCAGCTGTTGCTGTAAACTGACATTCTATTGTATTTGCTTTATACTGTGGGTTTGGGAGGGAAAGGGTTGGAAGCAGCTGTGGCAGTCTTCTAGAGTGAGGCTAAAACCTGTCTGGAGTGGTGGGCTACATTGATGTACTTGGGTTTGGAAAAGGGGCTTGATCGTTCAAGGAATTTTGGAAGGGTAGTAAGAAAAACTTGTGAAAACCTCTCAGTAGGGTTGTGATGTTCTGGAAAATGACTGCATGCTCAGCTTCTAAACCTGGTGAATAAACTAGGCTCGCCTAGGGAGGCTAAGCAGGAGTTTTATCTGCAGCTAACAACTCAAGGAAGTCTTTTCCCAATTCCTTCCGCTGTAGTTCATTTCAGCCTAACTGAAGGAGGAGCTTTGCTTGAAAACTGAGCCAACAGGGTGTGGACTAGGACAGGGAACAGAGTGGGCAGGAGAATGGAAAGCTGAACTTGGCAGTAGAACTGGATGCAGTGAAAAAGCTCCTGCTGTTTGCTACCTGCAGTGTTCTGAGCTTACCTGAGCATTATGGCTCTTGGATGGGGTACTAGAGCATGGGACTATATGGAGAACTGAGTAGATTTGACAAGAATGAGTTGACATGGTGTAAGTTGGCACTGCAGAGATCAAGGGATATGTTCTGGAATTAATCATAAAATTACTGATGATGGATATGTTGTGTTACTTTTATTAGCACGAGGATAGGCTATGCCCCATCGTCCTGGATTGATGACTACTTTGACTGGGTGAAGCCACAGTCGTCTTGTTGCAGAGTCTACAATACCACTGGGCAGTTTTGCAATGCTTCAGGTATTGGCATCCATCTTGTTGCTAGTGGATTAGCTTGGTTTATGCACTTCACAGCCAAAAATTTGCTCATGGTATGAGCCAAGTGAATACCTTTCCGTACTGTGAGGAGGCACCTCTTGAGTTGCCCTCTTAATTTATTTGAACTGCTGTTTGAGTGAGCTTTAAATATTCTGCTGGAATGCTGCAGGTTGGAAACAGCCTACCTAGACAGCCAATGTAACTTGCTGTAAAAATTTTGATCCTTCTGTTGGTTTTCTTAGAGCACACAAACTTGGTGCTCTGGTTTTGTTCAGGTCCTTCTGTTTGGTGTAATTCTCATTGGATCTAATGTAGATAAATGCACAAGTAAGAGTTCTCTGACAGCCCTTGCCTTAGTAGCAATAAATAAAATTAAGGACTACGAATCTTATATGGAATTTCAGGAGGGATCAGTTAGTTTGTCAGTAAAAATGCTTGTTATGGAATTGCGTCCTGTAGTAATGCAAGTCAGAAGTTACCAGTGTTAGGAAAAAGAATACTTGATCCTGTAGCTGACCTTTTTCCTATATTTCTTCAGTCAGCGATCCATCCTGCACTCGTTGCCGACCACTGACTCAAGAAGGCAAGCAGAGACCACAGGGCAAAGACTTCATGACCTTTTTGCCAATGTTCCTATCGGACAACCCTAATCCTAAATGTGGCAAAGGGTAAGAGCTTTATTCTATAGACCTTGCTCAGACCAGTGCGTCAGAGAAACTTGCTCTGGATTTTGTCTGCAAGGTTAGATATCTAATGTCCTCCTAAAAGCCATACAAACATGGACATCTCACCGGTTCTGTAGTATTTTCTGAAAAAAACAAATGCGTCATCAACTAAATGGAATAGCAGTTTTCCCCTGTACAAAGAGAGACAATGTCTATGGTTAGTCTGTTCTAGAATATCCTGTGCAATCTTGAAATGTGTTGTGCTCTGAAGCTTTTATAGTTTTGGAAACTGCTAGAAACAACTACCAGCTGTTAGCCCTCTAAAGGGCACCTACAAGAGAGCTGAGGAGGGACTTTTTACAGGGGGTGTAGTGATAAACAAGGAGGAATAGCTTTAAAATGAAAGAGGGCAGGTTTAGATTAGATGTTAGGAAGAAATTCTTTACTGTGAGGGTGGTGAGACACTGGAACAGATTGCCCAGAGAAGCTGTGCCCCATCCCTGGAAGTGCTCAAGGCCAGGTGGGATGGGATGTGTGCAACCTTAGTCTAGTGGAATGTGTCCCTGCTCATAGCAGGGGTGAACTAGACGATCTTTATGGTCCCTTCCAACTCAAATTGTTCTATAATTCCATAAGATTGTAAGTTATAAAAGCTAATAAATTTGAATGGTGCTGACACTAACATCTAATATGTCCCTGTTTTTATAGAGGGCATGCTGCCTATAACTCTGCTGTCAACTTTATAAACAACAAAACTGACATTGGAGCCACTTACTTTATGACTTACCATACTGTACTGAAAACATCATCTGATTTTATTGATGCTATGAGAAAAGCTCGGATTATAGCAGACAACATTACTGAAACCATGGGCATCAAAGAGAAAAACTACCGGGTGTTTCCTTACAGGTATGGTTAGATCTGTCTTGCCTTGGTGACAAATACTTGAGCAACGCAGAAAAGGTGCTGGCTGACAACATCTTAGAAACTCGAGTTTTTTCTAACAGAAGGTAATACAGAGACTTGGGAATTTCTAGTAAAACTAGGAAGATACAATTTGTATAGCACTGGCTTCTTTCTACTGTCCTCAATAACTAACATAAATCCTTCACTACAAAGGTAGATCTGGCTCCATTTTTGGGCATTTCCTAGCTTTCATAGTTAGGTTTAATAGTTCAAACATAAGCAGATATGTTGACATGGGTAGTTGGAGGCTGTGATGTGAATGTATTGACTTCAAGTAAGTTATTTAAATGTAAAGCAAATGCAGCAGTGATGTCAACTATAAGAGTACCACACTAAAATTGAGTTGGAGTCGGTATCTGTGCATCTGAAATACTGATCTCTTTGCATCAAAGAATCCTACCTGTACTTAGGGTCCATCTGCAGTAGCTCCTGCAGATACCACAACGCATCTGAGGACCTACCTTCTGGTATCTAGTGTAGCTGCTTATATTGAAATACGGGAATTACCCTGACTTTGAGACACAATCTTTATTTGAGGTGTTAGTGAGGAGTTGACTCCTACAGAACGCTGGCTGTTACATGACATTCCACTGATACAAGGAAGCCAGGTTCTGTTGGTGACTTCTGTCAGAGGGGAGCTACTTTATCCTTAGCACAGAAGCTGATCTAATATTAGCATATAAAACGGAATAGCTAATGACAACGTCTCTTTTTTCCACAGTGTGTTTTATGTCTTCTATGAGCAATACTTGACAATTGTGCACGATGCTATCTTTAACCTCTGCATCTCCTTGGGATCAATATTTTTGGTGACAACTGTGCTTCTTGGTTTTGAAGTATGGGCTGCTGTTGTGGTTTCGATAACTATTGCTATGATAATCATCAACATGTTTGGAGTGATGTGGCTCTGGGGCATCAGCTTGAATGCAGTTTCATTAGTAAATCTTGTCATGGTAAGTCAACAAGACATCTTCTGTTTCCAAGTTTTGAACAGTTCTGTGTGCTACGTATATACTCGTGATACTGAGCAGTATTCTGCTACTAAACTTTGTCAGGCCTTTGAACAGTAGTGGAACTATCTTAACACATCTAGAAGAAGCGAAAACAAGTTTATTCTGACAACTAGTCCTGGTACTGATAAGATACAGCAACTGAACTGAAGCTATGCTGCATCTGGTGGAGGTCACTCCTGATTTGCAGCAACAGCGGTATTGCTGCTATCTAGGCTTGGTGCTGCTCCAGATCAACACAGGTGGCTCATGCTGAAGGGGAGGATGCATAGGTCTGTGTTAAGGCTTCTGCTGTATTTACGCTCTACAGAGCAGATGTGGGATGTGCTAGTCACCAGTATTGTTCCTGCATAAATGGATGAAATCATTTGGGCAGAGTGCCTTGGTAAAGGACTCCAGAACTAGCTCCAGCAAGCAGCTATTGGTTGCTCTGGCTTAAAGTCTTCTCTAGAAAGTTTGTGGGAGCTCTGAGGGTTAGTGTAAACTGCTGGCCCATGTTACAATCAGAGACGTATGCTCAAGCAAGTCTATCTACTAGATAAGGCCAAGATTAGCCAAGTGTTCAGTTAGTGTTGTAAATGACTGAACAGCTGAATTGTTATGGTATCAAATCAGGATATACATTCAGTGTTATTCTAAAGCAATGTTATTGCAGCTAATACTTGTAAACTGATCCTAGTGTTCAATGTTCACTGCATGCACGGCATCAAAGCCAGCTTGCTTCAACATCAGGAAACTTTTGATCTCTGAAACAATGTCATGTTCTGCTTCCTGTTTGATTGTCTGTTAGTAATGACTGGTGGTAAAACACCACACAGTGCCTGCCAACAGCCTCTGGGAAGCAACTAACACTAAGCTTGTAAGTTCCCATGGTACTTTAACCCTGGGAACTGATCACAGCTGCTAGGAATCTTTCTAGCCCGTCCAGAATTCTGAGTAGAGACCTTGCCATCAAAGTGCTCATCTAACTGATGTTTTCATGTGTTTTTCCTTTCACTCTCCAGAGCTGTGGTATCGCTGTGGAATTCTGCAGTCATGTGACAAGAGCGTTCACTGTCAGTACCAAGGGCAGTAGAGTAGAGCGTGCGGAAGAAGCTCTGTCTCACATGGGCAGCTCAGTGAGTATCTGCTGGGTGGGGAGGGGAAAATGAGTAGCCAAGTAACAGCCTTACTATTTTAAGACATATTATAGACAATAGTCTTAAGTCATAAATATGGCCTTGCCTTTTCTTTTTGGAATGCTTAAAGCTCGTAAGGTCAGCCTAGGCTTCTACTACTAATAGGGGTGATGAAGACTCATTTTTAATCTGATGTTACTACTAGCTAATAGTAGAGAAAAGCTAAATGCTTTAGCTGAACTAGTAGTTTGGATAAACCTCAAATTGTTCCATTAAAGTTCAAGTGTTTCTCTTCCAGATAGTCACAGGTGACTAGAAAAGGCTGTGAATATGGGATGCAGTTGGAGCTTGTAGAAAACAAGCAGGGCTCGTTTTAGGCAGTGTTTAGGTAGTACTGTCATGTCACTTATCTCAGACTAAGTGACCTGTATGGGGTTGGAATGGACAGTTCTTGTGATGTGTGTACTGCAGCCACATACAGAACTTCACTGGAATGTGAGTTAATTTAAGTAATGATTTTCATCTGTATCTGCCTCAAGCAAAAATTAATTAGGTGGCTGCACAGATCAGAGTTGATTTTTAATCATGCTGAGCCTGTCCTGTGGGACCAAAAAGATGAACTCTTCTCCTGAGTGCATCTTGATTAGGTTCTAGACTGGCAGGGCAGGAGGTATACTACATATAGGAGCTTTAGATTACACAGAACTGTTACCAAATGCTAAATACTTGAAGGAAATGGATTACCTAAAGCCCTACTTAGCACTTAAACACTTTTTTTATTGCCAGGTTTTCAGTGGTATCACGCTGACCAAATTTGGAGGAATTGTAGTACTGGCTTTTTCCAAATCTCAAATCTTCAAGATATTCTATTTCAGGATGTATCTAGCTATGGTTGTGCTGGGAGCAACACATGGACTGATATTTCTTCCAGTTCTGCTTAGTTACATAGGTAAGATGTGACCGTCTGCTCTATACCACACTGCAAACAAGAATAGCTGTCTGTGGACTTTCCATGCCATGGAAAGGACTGCAGAGATGAAAAGCAGCACTTAAATGTGCCTGTCTCATCCAAGGTGCCCATCTTTTGGAAAGCAAAGGTTGACTGGTGGCACTGCAAGCTCACTGTTGTTGGCAAGCGAACTGAAGCAAGCACAGCCTGGCCCATGTGGTTGCACTTTGCTGTGCTTTGTGAAGGTGGCTGCCGGGCCCCCGTGGCCCCCAGAGAGCAGCATGATTAGCACGTTTCAACCTGGGGCCAGGATGGTGGGTGGAAGCAACAAACCTCCTGTAGGACACTGTTCCTGCATTTGCAGAAACGATCTTACCTTGTAGTGAGGATGGTCCAAGCACTGTGCTCTTGAATTTGGAAATGCATGTGTATAGTGTAGTCCTTAAAGGTAACTTAACCCCATTAAGTAAGGCTCAGTTTAAGTCTGGTGGGGATTCATCTACCACTGGCCTTGTTGCTGCTGACAGCTATTAACAGCTGAGCAGAAGCATGTTTCTGAATGTTAAGCTGGACCTAGACAGTAAGATCACACATGCTTCCTGATGACTGATCAGCTGTAACGTGGAGCCTTTGGATAACTCTGTTCTCTCTTACCCAGGCCCATCAGTAAATAAAGCTAAAACTCGTGCTGCACAAGAGAGGACCAGAGGTACAGAACGGGAGAGACTCCTCTACTTCTAGTTTTTAACAGTGTTCAGTGGACTCCTTGAACTGTGGCTTAGGCCCAGCTCTTAAGAACTGAAGCGCAGCAACGTTCTATGACTATCACACTGTAACCACCACAGACTTGACTCCTACACAGATTCAACTAGAAGATACCAGCTGCAGCTTTGGACATAGCTTTAAACTCAGGAAATGCTAAGTGAATGCTAAGTGTGGCTCAAGTAACAGTATTACTAAAACTAGATGTGTTAATAAGATTACTAAAACACTTCTGTTTTCAAGAGGTTGCATCTTTTTCCTCCAGAAATCTAAACCAGCTGTAGTGAGAGTTGAATAGCATTTTGTCAATTAAATTGAGGTGATGTGTATGAGAATGGACTGCTAAACCACTGACACTAATTTTAAATGCAGGTCAATGCAATTTTTGTCTCTATTTTTAGGGGGAAGCCATCACAAGTTGTAATATTTTTAGTACTATTTGCCAAAATGTCTTGTATATACTTTATTATAAAATAGCAATTTTGTAGTTCAAAAATCTACTTAAATGCAATAAATTAAGTTTATACATTTCAGTGGAAGAGTCTTTCAGAATGTTGTGGGTTTCATGAGAGCTTGTTCTCCAAAAACTTGTTTGAAGAAGGTGACGTGTTCTTCACAGTGCTCACCTAAGGGGGACAAAATAAAAGTTAATGTTCACTTTACAGCTCAGAAACCAAGAACCAAGTTTGTGTAGTTTCACTTACCTTGATTTATTGGTACTAATTCTTATCTTTAACACGTTTGAATATGGGAGTTGAACAAACAGAAAGCATTGGAATACTGAGGTATTTCCAGTCCTGTGACCAGTATTCTTGGGGTGAAGCAGATGTTTGATCTAGTTTCTGAATCTAATTCATGTATGTAACCAGCAGATTCACAGCCATGAGAGCCCTTTACTGTCAAGATACAAGGGCTTGGTTGGGATTCTGTGCCAACAGAACGTCTGGTGATTACAAACATGTTGCTGGTGCAAACAGTTTGGCTTGGCCTTTAAAGGAAGAAGAACTGTAGCATGAAACAGGCCTTGAATTTTTGTAATTAGTGGAAATAGACAACTGAACTCAAAGGTTTCCCAACCTGGTTGCTGACTTGAGGAGACAGCACTAATTGGAGGTAATGGCTCTGCTAAGCTAAGCAGTGAGAGCAACTGCAAGCCAAACATGTTCATCTGCAAGTTTATGTTTAGCTCACCCTCTTTACTCCTGGGTGCAGTAGACAAAGGAGTAAGACAAGTTAATTTGGAACCGTGCTTAAAGGTAAGTATAAAATATAGGCTAAAATGTGCCAAGAGTTTTATCTTCTAATATAGGCTCAACTGGATTGGAAGTGAAACAAGTCTTAGTTGTGTTTGCACACTGAGTATCTTGGTCAAACTGCTTATTGCTTACCTGGTGTGAAGCTAGGGTTTCCTCGTAACCGCTGGTTTCTTTGTTCAAAGAATCGGAATATGGTGTAGAAAAGCATCTCATCCTCTGCTTGTTTCGCTGCATCGAGGAATTTGCGGGCTGAAATGCTGTCATGTCCTCCAATACCCCTGATAAATCTCAAGGCAGCCAAAACTTGGTGTTTGGACAACAGAACTTCCACTATTTCATCATTTGCTGTGGAAAGTCTCTGTGAAGTCAATCAGAGGTGTAAGACAATGCTTCTAATGCATGCAAATGACTGATGCTAGTTAGTCACCTCAAGCCTGATCAGGGAAGCTGTTTGACCAGTCTAACCCACATGTGACATGGAGTTACTAGAGAAATGCTTACTTTTAACATGTCCAGCGAGAGCTGATGTGCAGGAGGGTAAATGCTTTCCAGGGACAGTAGGAGACAAGCCTAGGGCAAAAGTAGAAATAACCTTAAAATTCTGAAGACTTCCCCACCTCCCTCACTAGCTTATTGGAGCTACTTGTCTTACATACCAAAGGCTTTGAGTCACTGAGCACATGGTACTGCAGAAACTGATGGAGCATGTAGAACAAGTTGTGTTGAACAAGGGTTTTGATGACCAGCTCATACAAGTAGTGCTGTGAATGTAGGAAGAAGACAATCAAAGGTATGTCTATACATGTTTTTACAATCTAAAAGTCAGTATTGTATAGGACTTACACACCTGACCAAGACTGGACTAAAACTCCATGTAATTTCACGGAGTGGGGCAATGTACTTAGCACATAAGTGATTTACCTGAACTGCAATCTGGAACTGGTTGAGAGAGCGAATGTATTCCATCAAGACAGCTATAGTGAACTTATGGGGTGCTTCCTGGACAAGGAAGAAAGTGTTAGGTGGAACTTGCATAGCTTCTCTGTTAACAACCCTGTAAGAATGGGCATCAAAATACCCTAATCCTGACAAAGGTTCCTGCAGCCAATTTCAAGCAGTCAACTTAGGTTGGCTGGTCTGAGACTGCTGCCAAATTAGCCCTTAAAATTAACTTACCTTCTTTTCTGTAAAAACAGATAAAACATGTGTGTACATATCAGACTGGTCAATAACTGCTTGAGTGCGGACAGGACGTTTCAGGAGTGGATTACTTCTACTCAGGCCTGTTTCTACCACCTAGGAGAAAAAAAAGTCTTTTAAAAAGAAAACTGTAGTGTTGTAGTGCAGTCCCAAGTCAGTCACAGTTGTGCAGACTGTTTTCTGTTTCAAACATAACGATAAATATGTTTTGTTAACAAGGAATTTCATATCTGTGGTCACATTATATTAGATGTATCTTGTTCAGTAGGGCTTTCATATTAAATTTAAATCTGCTTTTAAAAGTTAAATAAATACAGCTGCTATTAAATACCTCAAAGCCAGGAGATGAATCAAACTAACTACACTGACATCGGCCCTCAGGCTTAGAAGAGTTTTGAGTACGTGACTACTCTGAGCTAGAGATTGAATTGGGTATTTTAATAGAAGTAACTGAGATGTATCAGGACTGTTATGCCACGATACAGTGTGCAGTGAAATCAGTGCTTTGGAAACCAAGGTAGTAGTTACTGATTCAGAGTTGCTTTTTCAGCTTCTACCTTCTCTCTGCTCTCAAGCACTGGGGTGTATTAACTCATCACGCTGGAGATGAGCTATGCAGCACCCGCCACACAAATGTCAAGTGAGGGTCTTAATGCATTTTGCACAATAGACTTTTACTGTGAGCCTGAAGCAGTCAGGACCTTTTGGGGTAAGCCCAAATTTCCTAAGTAGAAAGGATCATGCCTTCACCTTGATGCCACCTGAAAAGCAAACAGCATTGTCCTGTCTCTGTAAGCCACTATAGCTAACATGGTTTACCATAGTATAGCTTTGCTCAGCTTCCAAGTACTTCTTATATTCGTGATTCAGTTTGTCAAAAACAGTTGCAATCACAGACAGTGATCCTCTTTCTGGCTCACTAAGCACTGAAAAGATAAAAAGAAAAGAAGAGCTATGAGGAGAAGTAACCAGGGGCTTGAATGTCGCCTTTTTCAAAACGTGGTGTCTATTCTGTACTTAATTTTAAAGTTCTATGAAACACTTTCAATCAAGTCAGGTATATTTGAATTGAAGTGGGGGAGGAAGTTAATTTGTTCATGCTGTTAAATTCCTTTAGAATAGTGACTGAGGGTAGTTGAGGCAAATGACATCCTACAGGACCAAGGTCGCTTCAGGGGTGATCTCAAACCTAAAAATAGCTTAGCTAACTTGGGTGAGTATTTATGAATAAGCAGTATTGTACTTTCAAGATACAGACAACACACTTGAACTTACTTTGAGAGCATACAGACAGGATAACCATTTTGCATTCTTTTCTTTGGAGAAGGAAATCCATTAGTTTTCCTTTATCTAGCAAGAGGTTAACTACAGGTTCAAGTTTCACCTGAAGACTCCAGAGGTAACCTTGATTGGAAGGAGTAAACAAAATGGATTTGTAGAGTATAGCCTAGACGTACAACTTTTCTACCCCTACATGAAAGCACATCTAGATTGTTTATTTGCCTTTCTAAGCCCATATTTTAGAGCAGCATTACCCTTGAGAAGTTGTAGAGATAGTATCATCCTCAGTTATCACTACCAAGAGCAATCAACTCAGCAGATATACCTAATACGTCACTTAAGTTTTAAGCTGCTTTGTGCACTGCAAGTATAAACTAGCCACCCTGATAATGAATACTGTAGAGTCCAAGAGCTCACCACTTACCTTCACTTGCACTGATGATAATATCAGGTTGAAAGACAATCCAAGAAGAAGAATCTAAATGTTAAGGTTTTAACATCCATATTAACATTAATTCTAAACTATTTCTCCTGAATTCACATTACTGTAGAGAAGCAGATCCCATTAGCATACTTTTATTTACTGTCACTCTTACTTCCGAGGTTTTGAACCACGTTCTTGGAATGATATGGTGTACCTATTCAATAATTTCATACACGTGTCTCAAATAATCAGGAAATGTGGTATTATACTAGACTTCAGTATTTACAACTCTGTGAAAGCATTATGAGGCTATTATGAAGCATATTATGTTGTCCTGAAGTACATGCGCATATTCGGCTAAAACGGCTCTGATAAGGAGTCAAGGTAACAAATGCTACCTTCTTCCATGCTTGATACTTAGAATGAAGTTTTTACTTTGTGAGAGGATTTAAAGGATACAGAGTTTACATGGAACAGGAGTCTGACTTGTCACAGAAGCTGGGCCTGCAGAAAAAGTAACATCAGGTGAAGAGCAGTAGGTACTCTGGCAGCTCTCCTATACCAATCGTTTTATACTGAAAAGGCAAGTATGGATTTTAACACTGTAGCATGCAGTCAGAAAGAGAGATCCATTTGTGTAGCCAGATCTACAAAGAAAACCTGACACTGAGAAGGCAATTAAATCCTTCAAAATATGACGCTTGTTTTTCAGCCAAGTGAAATAATGCATGCATAAATATTCCAGCTCTAGTACTGTAATTCTAAATACACAGACTCCATTTGCTGTATTTAAATGTATACTCTTTAAAAGGAAGAGTGATTTGTACATTCTGATCCTAACCTTTGTTTAATAAAGATCTCCATCTGCAGATTTATCATACTTGCTATCAGATGTTAGAGCTTTTAATGTGCAATCTTTGTGCAGAAGCATGTTTCTCTTCTACAAAGAGAAACTTGCTGCTTTATCACCTGCCACTGAAACTATGCTTGTCTATTTCTAGCTACTCCCAGCCTGAGGGTCACACTTCTAGGACTGGAGAACACAAAGGTAATCCAAGAAGAATCTAAGCATTTAAGTCCTAATAGTGATTGTAGCATTACTTCTAAACTGGTCCCAAACTTGATTCTGAGCTTGTATTGTCTTTCAGCCTCTAACTTCCTAAGTTACGTAGTCCTGACTTAAGCCAGAAAAGCATGAAGTGCTTTTGAGCACCCACAAGCTTTGAGAGCCATGGCCAAAAAACTCCCCCAACCCAACAATTTTCAAGTGTAAAAGCAAAGTACTGTAGCAAGCGTGCACCTTAAACAGCAACTCTTCTGTAGCTGGCACACATTTGGAACACCAACTTATGCTCAATTGCTTCTTACCTTCTTCCTTCCTCACCCTCTCAAATACGTATAACTGAAGTGTTAGTAACCAGCCTCCTAAAACCTGAAGCACTCCTGTATGTGAGCTGTTACATTTAAGTACTCTTGCTAAGTGTTAGGTTATTCATTATATAGTGGTTCTACCTGCTACAGGTATTTGATAGGGTTGTATTGATCGAGGTGGAAGTACAAACTGATGGATGGTTGTGGACCCATCAAATTCTCCTTTTAGCTTGATGTCAAATATAACTGAAGTCTGCAATTAAAAAGAGGAAATTAATATTCACAAATGTGAATCGTCATCCATTTACACACATTTGGTCTGCTTTTCACATTTCCATCTTGTATTCTCTGTTAGAATCATAGAATAGTTGGGGTTGGAAGGGATGTACTGGGGGTGATGACATCTTTCACTGATCAGGCTCCTCAAGGCCCCACCCAACCCAGCCTTGAACACTTCTGGTGATGGGGCATCCTGTTACAGGCTCTCACCCCCTTCAGGGTAAAAATTGCTTCCCTGCATCCCATCTAAATCTATCCCCCTTTGGTCTAAAACCACTGCCCCTTGAACTGTCATTACAGGCCCTGGTAAAAAGACAGGTCTGTCTTGCACAACACCTGACTTCGACACTGCTTAGTCATGGAGACACCATTTTCCTCCCAGTTTCTAGTATCTTCCTATGATATCCTCATACTTCTACCATTCAGTCTTATTCAATTCAAGTCACTAACACTTCTACCCCGTATGGACCACCATGAAAAGCAGCTTTGCTTTCAGTGCCAGTGAAACTTCAATTACTGGTGTCTCCCAAAACCAAAGTGAGTAATGTTTTCCGGGTTTCTATAGTCATATTTATAGCTTGACCAAAACACTGGGGAGGAAGTGCCCTGGGTTAAATGCTAATGAATAGAATTAACATGAAATATAAATGAAACATCAACTCATCCTCCTAAGGAGGTAACGTGCCCCAGTTCTTGAAGCTGTCCAAGAGAATATAATACAAAAGTCCAAGCATTTTCCCAAGTTAAGAGCAAAGTTAGCTTAACCACTGACCAAGCCTTGCTACTGGGACTACAGACAAGGAAGGTTTACCTACAGTACCAGATGCACAAGGTGGTTTGTGTTCATACAAGTTTTTACAGATCCAGGCCTTCAAACTAAAGGAGCCTAAGTTTGTGTCATAGAAACATTATCATTCAAATGTTTGTGATATGAGAAGTTTCCCAGGATTAATAATTTAGTATCCAATTTAATTCTACCTCTTTGTATAATGCCTTAAAAGCCTACACAGTGCAGCAGCAAAGCATCATAAGAAACTGACAAGAAGAAAAAAGAGTGTAAGAAAAAAGCAGGCATTACCAACAACCCTGATTATACGTTAGCCCATCAAGATAAAAGGATAAATTTGAATCTCTTACAGTGTTATGGTTTTGTTCCTGCAAATACTCTGGCTTTTGGCAAAGCTAAGAACATGGAAATATAATTTCTAGAGTGTTACTAAAACCTGCCCCTAACTTCTCAAAGTTACAGCACAATATAATATAAATAAATCAGACCTCAGTATCCTGATGATGTACTACCACCAAGTTATCCACTACATTCAGTGCAAACTTCCCAGTTCTGTTCAGCTTTAAAATATGTGTCTTCTTACAGGAGCCCTCTCTATGGAAACAAAGAGAAATGAGAACTGGTCAACAAGCCTGTTTAGACTACAAATGATGTGTTTTTGTCCTGGTTTTGCTGGGACCCAGTTTATTTTCTTCCTCGGAGCTGGCACAGTGCTGTATTTCGGATTTAGTATGAGAATAACATTGATAAGACACTGATATTGTAGCTGTTGTGGACAGTACTTTAAGTCAAGGACTTTTTCGTTTCCCATGTTCTACCAGGGAGTAGGTGTGCAAGGAGCTGGGAGGGAGCAGGGCCAGGACAGCAGACCTGAACTGGCCAAAGGGATATTCCATACCACAGGACATGCTGCTTGGTATATGAACTGGGGCAAGTTGGTCAGGAGGCACATATCAGTGCTTGGCACAGGCTGGGTGGAGAGCAACTGTTAGTGTGTCACTTGCTTTTCATGGGTTTTATTCCTTCCTCCACCCCCTTTTCATTACTACTATTAGTTTGTACTTTATTTCACTTATTAAACTGTTCTTATCTCAACCTATGAGTTTTACCTTTTTCTGATTCTCCTACCCCTCCCCCCAGGCATTTGGGGGAGCAGCTGGTGGTACTTAGCTGCCGGCTGGGGGTAACCACAACACCCTGACAGAGATGTGAACTGCCACGAACGTTCTTCATTCTGCTCTTACCTGGGTAAGTGATAGAGCACTACTTCTGCTCCTGTACTGTTGGAAGTCCTTGAGTGATGCCTCAAATAGAGAACATAAAGCTGCCCGTATCTAACAAGACAACAAGATTAAAACATTATTTTCAATTAAGAGCTCTACCACTCTCTTAGAGCCACACATTTTATCTTAAAAGAAGAGATGATATTACCTAAGTCAGGTGATAATTTAATTAAAAGTGAAGACTAAAACAGTACTTGATAAATCACAATGCGTGGCCTATACCCGTGCAAGTCAGGCATCTGTGAACGATTCCTCTATCAAAATACCAACTAAAAAATGAAACATTCTCCAAACTTCCGTGGTAACCAAGAACAATTTCATATAAGACTTCTCCATTTCCTTCCCCTCCCCACCTTGCCCCAAGAGGGTTATTTAGATGCTTTCTTCAAGGCAGTAAATGAAGTGCAGTAGCGCTGCTAAAACAAGAAACAACTGCAACCATTGTAATGTTTTTGTCTTCTCCCAGCATTCCCACACTGTCCCACCTTCCCAAGAAAGACCTGATGAGTGAGATACATACATTGTAGCCATAGCAATATCTCTTTCAGAAAGGCTGAGCTTGGATGACTTGGGTGCTGCAGGTAACTCGATTTCAAATTTTGATAGTTTTGACATGGTCCCACTCTGTTAAACAGCAAAACAAGAACTGTCACGACCTGAACCAGAAAGGGCCGAGCCGCGTTCCTCGAAGGCTATGTCACCAGCGCCCCCAAGAGGCGAAGGGCAGTCACAGTCCAAAACAAAGGGTTTTGCACTTTCTTAAAAAACCCCCAAGTGATTCTTAACACACTTCTGTAACTTCAGAAGCTTTATCGTCTTGCTCTTATAACTTCAGCTACAAAAATATTTCTACTTCAATTAAGTCAAGACAAATTTGTATGCAAATCCCACGTACAATTGGTCTGGAGATCTCAAAACAGCAGTTCTCTTAACTTACTTTCCCCTCTTCCAGAAAAGTATATGCTCCAACTATTAAATAACTGCTTCCTGGGAAGCAGAAAATATCACTACCTCCTACCAGTCACAGTCTTCTTTAGTTCCTGCCTTACACTTACAGCATATCCCTTCTCCTACCCAAGGCTTCCTCTCTCCTCTTCCTCTTTTCTACGGAATTTATATTAAAGCAAGTTTTCACAGTTTCCCAAGTTTCTACCGAAATTCACTTCCCACTCTTACTGATTCATTCTTGAGTGTGAAGTGTGAATGCTACAGAACTATTTCCTTTGCCAGATCTCTATTTTCAAATATTATTTTAGTACAGCACCTTTCTCAGGAGATCTTTAAACATTACCTTCTGAACACAAGATAAAAATTATTTAGCTTCAAGCTACAACTTGACACAAATTGTGAAGGAGGGGGAACCATAACCTAAAATGTTCAAAAGAAAACTGTGAGAGGCTAGCAGGTTCCTCCCAGCCACTTAAGGGAACATCAATTCAGGATGCAGTACAGACCCTACACAAGATTAACACAAACCAGGAAACCCATGTGAATAAGCTGCTTTTTAATCTCTTCCCTTAAACTGCCACAGAAATCTTCCTAATCCATTGACAGAAGCAAGACAAATGCTACAATTCCTTTCCTCATTTTTAAAATCACCTGACTGCATCATTAACTTAAAACAGATTCTAGTTTCCACAACACACTTTTTCCAAGATAAGAAGAAAAATATTTTCCCAGTAACACAGTAAGTGTTGCCCACAGGGAAGAACACCAAAAGAAATAATTACTGTAGACAAAGTCCTCTCTTGCTTGGGCCAACAACTGTTTCTTAAGTGCTACCTTTTTTTCTTTTTCATCCAGTCATATTTGGAAGGTTATAATTTTAATCACAAGTGAAAGGCCCTTATTTTTTCTTTATCATACTACAGAGAGCAAATGTTCATATTAAAAGTAAATCGTAAATACCTATTTAAGTGAAAAAAAATCTCTTTAATTAAAGACATTTAAGTAGTAAAATATTTACAACTTAACAAAATATTTACAACACCAATTTTTGTTTTCCTTTCTCAAGGTCAACTGTCCAGCCTTGTCTGGACACACCTCTTTTCAAACAGCATGTAAGAAAGAGTAAATTACCTAATTTTAAGCCATCGCCTAAGAAATACGTTATAGATTTGCCTATTGTCACACAACGATGTGAACACATGCACCTCTTGGAAGAAATTCCAGCAATAGAATATTGGGATGAAGAAACAGTTTAAGAAAAAATGAAAATGAAAACTTCGGAACACATCCCTTTACCTTGAAATAGAATGGCTGCAGGACATTGCCAAGGACAGTGGTTGAAAGAAGGATAACAGAGCTCTCTGGACAATACATGTACCAATTGACATTAATACTCTGATTCTTCAGAAGCTTTAAACTTCGTTTCTCTGGCAATACCTGGAAACACAGAATATTAGCATTATATTACCACCAGTATCCCAACAGCATAAATGGCAATGCACAGGAGCAAGGAATGTTAAGTGAGAAACAGTTAAGTGTAAAGACATTTACAGTGCTAGAATTAAAAATCAGAAACTTGGCAATCACAGCTTAGGCCCCACTTTACTGTAGCTAAGGAAATAATACACATCAAATCCTAATGAGCTCAAAGGTGCTGTGTTTTCCCACTCATCCAGATCTGGGTAAAAGTTCTATGCATAATGGAGAAAACACCTAGCTTGATACAACTAGTGAAGTTTTATTAAAAAGTTCTTCTTACGATATTCTTGCTGCCTTCACTCCACAGCTTCCTTAATCTTTTATAGTTTAAGAACTTAGTATATAAATCAATTCTCTTCATTTTAAGGGCTTAAATATCCTCTCTTTAAAAAGACACTTACTTGATTTGGTCCTTTTACCTGCATGGTCGACATTCATAATCCTTTTAGGCGCTAAATATATATTTTCCCCCTCAATCAGCAGGAAATAATGCTTTTTCAGTTACTTTCTTTAGTACTAGTTATTAGTAACACTAATTATGAGAAACATTGTGTCTTATCTCCAGGACTAAAACTACTGGGAAGTGCACAACTTTTTTTTTTGGAAGTGTTTAAATATCCCTCATCATGAATGTCAGAAAGGGTTATTTATTCATTAGACATCTTTAAAGACATATGCAAAGGTAATGACACAGAAGAACTCAGTGAAGTCAACGTAGGAGAAACTCTTCCGCAAATTGCAGCTACTCTAGCTAGTCAATTATTTGTTCTTTGCCACCTTTTAAGCATTTACACATCTTCCCCAATACTGATTTGTTTTGCATGAAGTGGTATTTCACATCAGATTTAAATACTCATTTCCATACAAGCCAAGAGCATCTCTTAACCTAAAGTTCCCAAGGCTTAGTTGAGTACTCCTTTATACAAGGTCTTAAAACCTGTAAATGATAAATTCGCTCTGCCCTAAAAATGCATTCTTCCCAAAAAAATTTAAAAATTGTAGTTTGCAAACCAAATGGCAGAAATTCTTTTTTTAGCAGTACACTTTCTCAGTTACAGAGATCAGAAAAAAATTCAAATACGCTGTTACAAATTCACATTTTCAAATTTCTAAGCATGTCCTATGGGAGTTACTTGTATTACCTGGTAGAATTCAATTCCTTGATCTGTGATGAAGACAATTTCTGTAGAACTCGTCCAGCAGAATCCTAGAATATTGGCATTCTTTGTCTTTTAACAAACAAGCAAACAAACACTCTTTTACTTGGAAAAATTAACTATTCAGATAAGCTAGTATTACTAAATGAAGAACATGAGACCAAAGGCAATTTAGGTATCCAATCTCTGGAGTTAATACTTTCGGCCAACCAGACACCCAGCATGCATCACTCGCTTTTATAAAGCATTCCAAAACTACATAGGAACACAACTACAGTATAACCTGGATTCTTGGCAGCATGTAAAATTTACAAGTTTATTATACAATCAAATTTTATTTTCACCCTAGATGAAACTTAAGTTCCTCTTCTTCAAACTCTACTGCCAATTCAACCAGTTCCTGACATAAAAAGCAGGAAGAGATGCTGAAAGAAACTAAAAACTAAGTGGAAAAATTTGCCATGGCTTCACGCAGAATCTACTACTATTACACTCAGAAGTTTCACCACCAAAAAGGTTTTGCTAGAATGGTTTACTTAAACTCATAATCCTAAATAATGAAGCAGGCAGTGCTTTAGCTTTAAAGACTACAGGGACAAAGGGATCTGTGCAAATCAGACGTATAAAAATTTACTTTAGCATTCTATTACCCAAAAATGTAATTTGTTTTACTTAAAAGTGGGAAAATACCAAACAATGACAATGGTACTTGTTTCTGGTAAAATAATCATCAAAAACTTAGAAAGATTGTTTAAAAATACCAAACATAGTACAAAAACTAGTAATAGCTTACTATTACTGCTTAGTGACATTAGGATAAAACATTCACATTAACATATCTGGCACTAATATAATCACTGCCCACTGTTTCTGTATCATCAGCACTTCGTCTCTTCTCCTTACCAAACCTTGACATTTGTTGCCTCCACAGCATTTCTGATCCCTCTAGGAAACAATTACATTCACAAGACTGGAAAATTTTTTATGGTGTTGTTAATACCTGTTTTTTCACCTCAGTTTAGACAGGCAGTAGTGACTACATATCTCATTTCCTTGATGTTAGTGTTTTGAAAGGTACCTCAATTAGTTCTCTTGTAGAGTAGAGGCCACCAGCCTAATTAACATTAGAGTTGCACTTAAGCTTATAAGCTTGGGACTTTTAACTCACCTTACATTCCTGCGTATATTCTAGCTGAGGGCTATCTGGAATAAAATTCAAAAAATCCTGCAAAAACACCCATTAAGTGTATTAGCAATCATGAAGCACAGACAAGATATACACACAGATACAAAAGAATAGATATTAATTTATCAAATTGTTTTGGATGAGATATATATAGAGAGGTAAGAAAAATTTGGCTTATTAACTCCACCCTTGCCAGAGAATTCTTTGTAGAAGTTGGCTCCCCCTTACACTTTTCCTTAAATGATGATACTAGCAAGAAAACAATGCTGCCTGTCCAGCCTCTCAGGATGATCGAGGAATTTTCACTACAGCTGTTGTTAGCCAACAGACATCTCGAACATCTGTCTCAGAGACTTCTACTCTGGAAGTAGATGATTTCCAGCTCCAGTTCCCTAGCTGCAGGGTGTAGGTTTCTTACCACACTCTTCAAAGTTCTCTGCACAGCCAGGATCTTGTTCCCCAAGGAAAATTTGATGCACTTCACTTCTCCTTTGTCCTCCATCCTATACAGAAAGAAACAGAAGTTATGGAAATATTATCTAAAATAGTTTCTTAAAGAATATACCCTCAAAAAAGACAATGAGAGAGCAAAAAAAGTGCAATGCAAATGCTTTTGAATACAGATTATTACTCTCGCCTGCCAGTAATGTATTCAAAACCCAGACTGAAAGAAAACGGCAGCTCACTCTTCAGAAGTCCTGAACACACCAGTTACAGAATCATGGCTAAGGTCACACAAATCAGCACCTGAAATCACTGCAAATGCTCAGCTCTGTTGGCCTGTGATGTGGAACTGGAAAACTTGCGAGACTATCCAAACCTGCATTCTCAGTTCTGTCCCAGTGAGTCTGGAGTTCTGTGATACTCGCCAACATCCTGCAACCCGGTCCGTTACTTCCAGAATTACTGCTAGCTGACACAAGCCTCCTTGCTTTCCCATTAGGACACAGCCTCTAGAAGAACTCTGGATGTTAAAGGGAGAGCGAGGCTGTTTTCACACCATTAAAATCTATAACAAATGTATTCTTACCAAACAAGCATCAGCACAATTGGCACAAATAAGGTATATAGCTCCTCCTGCATATGTTACTAAGTCAAACCAAAGAGAGTGAGACAGTCAAGTACGAAAATAGTGGAACATCATGAAGTTTACTAAGTATTTTCAGCTCTTTCAGGATTGACAAGTGTAATCAAATAAAAAAGCAAAATAAACTCAGCAACTTTCAAGGCAGGCCCTATACAATACTCAAGAGATCACAGTAAACACATCTTGATTATAAACTGCTTCATCCATATCTGGACTGATACGGAGTAAAAGAATACTTCCTTACATAAGCACAGCAGAGTGCAAAGAGCCATCACTCTTAACAGAGACATATATAAAATAGTTTACTGCTGTCAAATTCCGCAAAAATGTTTCCACAAGAAATGGAAGACATAGAAGAAGCCAATTTAGATTAAACAAGGAACAGAACGTGAGAAACCTACATCTAGGTTTGGACACTGTGCTTGAATCACAGGCATAACATGCTCAGCTGTATCCTTGGATAAGTCACTGCTGCTGTAGGAATCACTCTCTCATATGTATAGCATGTTTTAACAAAAGACTGTTTAAAAACAGAAGCCAGAGCCGAATTACTTTTTCCCCTCAGAAGACTAGAGGGAGGGAAAAGCATAGCCCCTTAATTGCAAGAGTATATCTAAGAACAAATCAAAATATGATCACAAACAAGTCCTTTTAAGTTTTACATCTGAATTACAGTAGATCAGGACTAAGTACTGCATAATTCTAAGACTGCTTAATTCTATCCCAAGATAAAGGTGCCTTACCTGAAGGAAATAGGATTTCTATCCTCCAAACCTTTAACAACAACTCCTGTAGCTCCACCAGATCGAACAGCAAAAACCTACAAAAAAAAGATTTGAACATGTTTTTAACTCTTTCAAAGTCACAACCTTCACCTGCTGCCTCCTCTGTAAGCCACACCTTTAATATTTTTTACAAGACACAATTTTTGTTCTTCTGCATATCTGCCAGTTCACACTGAGATAATCTGTAATTCCAAATTTACTTAGAGTTGTCAGATTGCATGGTATTGCAAGAGTCTTGTAGGCATATTTTGAACTTCTGAGCAAGTTAAAACAGTAAAAATCTCTGTAAGCCTTTACCGTGGTTTTGTTTCTTTTATATTTCTATTTTCCTAAGTCAGGTACTAGTAAAAGTATCTGAGACATCAGGACATTGTTTAAAACAAAAAGGAACTCATCTTGGGGATTGGGAAGAGATGTAACTCAATGACCCAGAAGCTTGTGTCAGAACATGTTACTAAATAGGAACAGTTTAACAGTAACCTGCAGACTTGCATGCACCTAAGGAGTTTCAGCCAACATGCCCTAGCAACCGAGAATTCCTTTAGCACAGCTTCACATACGTGTGTAAAAAACCTGCTAGAGATATGACATGGATTGAGCCGGAATAAGATAACATTTAAAAAAAAAAAAAATGAGTCATGCTGTTACAAACTCTACCTAGCTTAGAAAAAGAAAGGCAGGCAAATGCCTTATTCATACTTGTTGTATGTGCAGCAGCACTGGGCACACAGATCAGGTCTCAGGGCAACAGGGACACTGTTCTGTACTATCAGCCATGCTGCCAGTCTGCTGTGCTCCGGCAGGAAATACAGGTGTCAAGACTATAAATTGCAAGCAAATCCACAGCCTTACTAGAACGACAAATACTTAGTTTAACTATTTGTTGCTATTATGTAGATAGAAAATGAAGGCAACGCTTTCTTAATCTCTGCAAGATGAGAAGATTGCACGGACAGGTCTCTCACATGGGAAACTGTCATTGAAACGCTGGTTACAAACGATTCAAAGACACTCTGGAAATCAAACTATTTTAGAGTAACAAGAAAACACGGAGAAATAAATTTACACTGGAAAATATGAATCCTTCAAGTGAGCTCTTAACAACCAGTTTCTATTTAGCTACTGCACATCCACACTATAATATAGCATCTCCTGATAGGGTATTTCAACTGGCCCTCAAAATGTAAGTAAATGACAATGGTTTATAAGAAGAAATATGGGGAATGTGGCCCAGTGGACAAGAACCTGGAGGTGCTGGTTGACAGCAGCTGAACACAAGCCATCGTGTGCCCAGGTGGCCAAGAAACCAATGGCACCCTGGCCTGTATCAGCAACAGTGTGGCCAGCAGGACCAGGACAGGGATTGCCCCCTTGTACTTGGCACTGGTGAGGTCACACCTTGAATGCTGTGTCCAGTTCAGGGCCCCTCAGCTCAGGAAGGACACTGAGGTGCTGGAGCATGTCCAGGGAAGGGCAACGGAGCTGGGGAAGGGTCTGGAGCACAAGTCCTATAAGGAGTGGCTAAGGGGGCTGGGGTGAGGCTCAGGGGTGACCTTATCACTCTCTACAACTGCCTGAAAGCAGGGTGTAGCCAGGAATGGACTGCCCAGGTAGGTGGTGGAGTCACCAAGCCTGGAGGTGTTTAAGGGAAGACTGGATGTGGCACTCAGTGCCATGGTCTAGTTGACAAGGTGGTGTTTGGTCAAAGGTTGGACTCAGTGATCTCAGAGACCTTTTCCAACCTAAATGATTCTGTCATTGTTCTGAACAGAGTGCAACAGCAAGAAACACACTCCAGAAATACTGCTCCCTCTCCAAACATGCCACCGATCATGTCTACACATGGGGCAATCCATGACAGGTATAAGGAGAAGAAAGCTTGAAGGTTCCAATTCCGTGAATGCTGAGGTCAAAGAACAGTTACAGGAATCAGACAGTGGAATGTATCCACATATACAAAGCCTCATGACAGCCTGTAGATCTTTTAGCTATACTGAGCTGAACTCTCAGGAGTCCATACAGATATTAAGGAGAACATGCTCAAAAGCACTAAAGTCAAGAAATGGCCACTTGGGTCTGTGCCACAAGGAAAGCTATAATTATTCATTTTTTAATGAATATATTGAATTCCAGGAATTGAAAGGGGTGTGAAAAAAGTCAGGGAAATTAGCTAACAGCAAAGTGACAAAGTTTGCCAGTCATGTGGGGACACTTGGAACAGAAAAGAAAAGTGCTGACTCCAATGAATTCCAGAAAGACCTTACGGCAGTGAGAGTAAGGCAGGTGAAATCCAACCTAATAAATTGGTGAAGGAAAAAAAAATAAATCTACCGCCTCTAGCACGATGACAGGTCCTGAGCCAGCAGCCGGCGGGAAGGGGAACAACCGGCCTCATGCCCGGCAGTCGAGGGAGGGAACGGGAGGAAGCCAAAGCCGGGCAGGGAACCAAAGCCAAGCGGGCGAGCAGCAGCGGGCTGGGCTGAGCCCACAGGCCCGGATCCGCGGCCCCGGCCCGCGGCAGGGCCCCTCCGCCCCCACCTGCTTGTTGGCCTCGTCGAAGAACACGCAGTTCACGGGGTTCGCCTTCTCGAAGTGCACGGGCCGCGCGCACAGCGCCAGGTAGCAGCCGCCGCCCCTCGCTCGCCCCTCGCCTTCTCCTGCTGCTGCTGCTGCTGCTGCTGCTGCTGCTGCTGCTGCTGCTGCTGCTGCTGCTCCCGCTGCCGCTCCCGGCGCCTCCTCCTCGCCCGGCCCCGGCGGCTCGCGGCTCATGGCGGCGGCCATTGCCGACCCCCCGCTCCCGGGCGGCCGCTTCCTGTTTACACTCCCCTCGCGCGTGACGCGGGCTGCCTCCGCCTTAAAGGCGCCGCGGCCCGGGAGAGGGGTGCGGGACGCGGGTCCCTGTGGGAAAGGGCTGCGGCGGGTGTCGGCACACAGACCTTGTCCGGAGAGACGGCGAAGTGCATCTGCCTGCTGCTTAAATTTCTACTTCTCCTCTACTAGGTTGTGCCTCTCCGCTTGAATCTGAAAGGTTTTGAATTGGTACGATCTCAGCCTTCTTTTCCCCCCCCCCTCCATCCTCCTTTTAAATTTCCTTTTCTAAGCCAACGTCTTCTCCCTGTTCTGCTCGCTGTTATCGCATTTCAAAGACAATGTAGCGGTGGGCGAGAGACCCTGCGCTTACAACAGCCCGGATCCCGAACGCTGGCAGAGACTGGGAATAGGAACGTGTCAAGCAATTCTGAACACCAATACCCGAAAGGTATCAATGAGCTTAACACTGATAACTGAAACCTGGGAAGCTGCAAAAACTGCTTCAGGAAAGGGGTGAATGCTGGCAAGGTGGTGAATAAGAAACACGTGGAATGAGCAGAGAGTTACAGTACGGGACCACAATGCAAATATTTAGTAGCGCACCTATTAAAGAAGGAAAATTAAGAAATTAGAGTAAGATCTGACTCTTAACAAGTGTCACTCATCAGGGCACCCCCTCTAGCTGGGAGGATTTATTCTGTTTATAAAAGCAAAGCTAGTGGACTTTAAAATAGTTAGGCAAGCAAAAACACTCTCTTTCTAAACCAAGGCAGCATTGTGTGGAGGCTGCAGGGGTAGGATGGGGCTTTTGGCCCAACCTTTTATAGTGATTTTAAAACCAACCAACCAAAAACAAACTCAAAACTTTTATGTGGAGAAAAAAAGGAAACAACTGCTTCCAAGTTCTGCCTTTATTTGTCCATAATTACTGCACTGTCACTATTGATCTTGCTCCTTGGCAGGAAACTGCTTTTGTAGTGGGTTGTTGTAAAATAGTTCAGAAAGGGGAATTCAGGTCTGAAAATAGCCCTTGTTTCAGGAACAATATTAATAAAGCATTATTGAAGTTAAAGTCTGGCTTGGTCCTCAGCATTTATGCTGAGCATATATTTTAGTTTGGACAACAAAACAGCAGTGGGATTTTTTTTGTTGATGCACTGGCTCCTGCCTTAGCTTACTAGATGTAAGCCCTACATTATGATCTAGAAATTGAGAATATCAATTATGTATTTGCTTACTGGTTTCGAAAGGAAAATTTAAAAGGAGGGGGGAAAAAAAGACTAAGATCATAACAATTTAAAAATTTCAGATTAAAACGGTAGCACAGCTTAGTATGGGAGAAATAGAAATTTAAGTACCAGATACTAACACAGTATCAGGCAAACAGCTGGTGGATGACTTGTGACCCAGTTAGTCCACCTGCAATAATTTCACATCAGACTAGAGATACTAAAGTCACAACTAAGAATTACAACAAGCTGTTTGTTCTGCAGAACCCTCCTGCATCATCAAACAATTCTGTTAACTGGAGATGACAAGTATTTCCAAAGCATTTGAAGTACCTTAAAGTTTATAATTTTTTACAAAGCAACAAAATTCATTTCTTGTTAGCCAGAAGTTTAGTTAATCCAGGGTGAAAATTTAAGAAATTCTACTGACATTTACCTTTCTCCTACTTCTCTAAAGAACAGCATGCACTTCCGACAATTGCAATAGAAACTGAGGTATCTTTGAGGAGAAATTAGCAAACAAGTAAATAAACACACAATTTGAAACTCTTGTGATAGAAAGAAATCTTAATGGCCAATCCCAAATCTAAGATTCTGTTTGCCCAATAATAATCCTGGAACCTTTTATTTCAAAGGAGTCCAGGAAAATGCTCCTTTTAGCAAATTCTTGTTTTCAACTACTTGAAAACATGCCCAGGTGTCTTAAAATCTCCATGAAGATTCCTGAGCCAATTTTACTGCTGGAAGTGAAAATATATTTATACATAATGTTATATATATAATACATAATGTAATTGGGCTCTGTAGCTTTAAATTAGACTCAAGGAAAATTGCTTCATTTATTTGGGGTGTGTTTGGGTTTTTTAAGCCTGTGCTAGACAGATTTTAGCAAGAAATTAAAAATGACAGTAACAACTGAAGCTTCAGTCCAAGCACAGAGATACAAGCAGGGGCCTATTTCAAATAATAGCTCAAAAAAATCCCTCCCCTTGCTTCCTGTTACTTCTGCTCTATCTCCCTCTCACTTGATGCAAATAGCTGTAGCAATCAGAATCTCCCTTTTACAAGAACATTTGAAGGTATTAGCAACTGTTCTGAGCAATTTTTTTCCCCCTCTAAGAAATGTTAAGAGTACTAAAACTAGTTATAAGCCTAGAATAGGATTACCCTTTTTAAAAAAAAAAGCCTTCTCCTCTGAAGGAGATCTACTTATCTTTGACAACATAGGCTTGTAGTCTTCCTGAAGCAGTTAGCTAACTGCAGCACTCCCCTTGCAGTACCTAGAGCCTGTTCTTTCCCCAATATCATTATTTTGGGAAACTGTTTCACTGAGAAATTTGGAACAGACTTAAGCATCTGAAAGATGCAAGTTCCTTTATTTCAAAAGTAAGGGGTAAACGCAAGATACTTGTCTGATTTAGAAAAAGGAAGAGCATCCAAGTGTTGGGATGAAACTGACAAAACCAAGGTTGTTTACTGTTCATGTAGTACCCACCCAAACAGTAATTTCTGTATTGTTGTAAGGAATTAGTGTAGTCTCACCCTAAGATTGCTCTAGTGAAGCACCAAAGATCAATGAAGGCCTCTGTGATGCAAAGAACCATGCAAGAATACCACCACAAGATCTTAAGATTTTACTTCACCACCAGTTTTCCAACAAAAAGAGATTAAAAAGTCACTTTCACAGCACACTGTGAGAAGGTCACATGTAGCATCACTATATTCTGCTTGATAAAGAGCAGCATCAGAAACTAGAAACCAGTTAAAAAGAAGTTGATTAAAATTTCTTAATTCCAAACTATCCCACCACATCAGTTCACCTTTAAATGTGTTGTTTTGGAGAGAAACATTGCTAGATTTTTAGAAGTTGCTGAAAAAAAAAAAGACTGACATTTTGAATAAAAGCATGAAGTAGACTGTGGAAATCAGTATCAGTCATCATTATTTCTAAATGAAGCTTTTTTGCTTGCAGGTGCAAAAAGATACTCAGATTTGCCTATGATTATCTTTAGGGCAAAAACATTTGAGGCTCCAAACTGACATTCTCAGTAGAGACAGGATTATTACAGAGTTTTATTTTTGGCTTGCACCAAGTTCTTGGAACCATTTGTATATTAAGAGTGAAGCTACCTGAGCTGACCCTTTATTATACCTTGTTGACTCAGGATTTCCTGGCATGGCACCAAGGAAGTCCTCTGCTGGTTGGATTCAAATCTGTTTCTCATGTAATACCCAACAGTATTTACAGAGATAGATAGAGCCACCTTCCCTGTACTTCAAATGAAAAGGTCCAGACTTTTGCCTTTATAAATATATTACTTTGCTAAATAAACATTTTCAGACGATTGCAGTGCAGAGTTTACCTTTTCATTTTGCCCTTGGTGGAGATAGATGAAAGACATTGTGTCCATACACAATGTTTAATTACTTTTTCAAGTTGCATTAGGAAAAAAAAGAGGGACTCTTCTAGTGTGCTTTCCCACTAAATACTTCGGACAATATAGATTATTTTTAAATTTTTTTTTTTAGACTAAAAGATATGTAACTCTGAATCATGCAAAATATGACCACCTGAGCTACATTAGTCTAATGTAACTGGGCAATTGGTGAAATTGTCAGTCTGTTCAAAGTGGTAGTGACAGTCCATTCTCACAGTGCCAGCCTGATGTGTGGGACAAGTTAAAAAGAAAGCAAACCACTGAGGCATCACCATATGCTCGCTGTGTTTTCCATTTTGGTATTCCCAGCCAACCACTCTCTTGACATTGGCAGTTGACATTTACCACTGCACCAACATAGTTAGAAGCAGTAACTTTGTGTTCTGTTTTGTGAGCAGCTGTAAACTCAGTGCTATTCGTCATATATGGGTGGGTCTCCATCACTTGAAAATGTTGACAGTTTCTTTCCATGATTCTGCACGTGATCTTCGTTCATCTTCTCCAAAGCTTCAATCTAGAGAGCCAAAAATAAAACCGTGCTGAAATCATAAAACCATGCTGGCAGCAGAACTCTTCTAAACAGCATTAAAGAGTAGCTTTAGAGGCCAGAACAGGTATGTACAATGTTGCTATTTCAAAGATTCAGTCGCATGTAACAGCTCCAATACAGCCAGGTACACCTTGAAACATCTGTTCTCAACAAGTTACTACAATGAGCAGCACTCCTTCACAGTTTCAAGCTATGTAACTACAATGCACCAGTTGCAGGGAGGACTGCATGACTCTTAAGACTTCAGCTGTATTTCTCAGAGTACAGAAGTGTGCCTTTCTCCAATGATACAGAGATCGTGGAACTGTGACACTGTTCCCTTTATCTCTTTCTTTGACCACCTGCTCCAGGAGTCACCTCATTTCCAGCTCCCACCTACTCCATGCTGGACTTGCATAAACCTGCAATTTCATTAGTAAATTGGGAAAGTAGAATCACCACATTGCCCTTACTTTAATTAGTAAATACGGAATGTTTGACAACTTGTTTTTTTTAAATCTGGTATCAGGATGCAGGCCTTGAGGAGTTACAGCCAAAGGCTGAAAATTAAAAGCCAACAGTGACCAAAGATTCCTAAGTCCATATTTACATTAGCATGATTTTAAGCTTCAAAATTAAAAATGCTAGCCTAAACTTTAAATTCAAATCAGTTAACATCTAAACCATGAAAAATAAGCAGTAGAATAATTACTATTTTTAACCCAACTTTCCTTTTGCTGTACAACCTTTAATGTATGTAAGGCAAGACAACAGATTTTAAATTAAAACAGATCACTAGATTTGCCTTAATGCTGAAATAATGAAGCAACTATATTCAACATGAAGTCTTTTCTACTTGGGAGCAGGGGGATCAGGAAAGGGGGTGGAGAAGTCTGTCAATCTGAGTTTCTGTAAACATGTGTACCAGGTTGAAACACTCAAGGTTTTAAAAAGAGATGCAGCATGACTGCTGAAACTTTACTCACACCAATCACACAAACTAAATGTGGAAAGTTAAGGTAATTATAATAGCTACTATAGCTAACCAAATTAAAATTGTTAGACAGAGAAAGCTATACCTCTGCTTGGAAGTCTACTTCATTGTCAGCTGTAATATTTAAACCTGAGACAGCGTTGAAGAGTTCACGCTCATTAAGTGCTTCTGCCACACCTCCTTTCTGGAAGAACTAAAGAGCACACATTAAACACTTTACTACACAGAACAAAATATTCATTTGACTTCCCCCAGTTACAATATTTAGTCAAAATTACATTTTTGTTTTGGTTGATCCACAGATAAACATAACTGAAAGAAGTTCTAGTGGTATAATTTTACTTTTCCACATTTTTCTCACTTTCAGAGGACACTATCAGCATGGAAAACGTGCAAGAGTAATCTTCTATATATCTAAGATATAAGATATCTTAGAAAACATGCAGTGTAACAGATTGTCAGACAAAGAGGTCCTACCTGTGAAACATTCCTACAGTCTCTGAACAAAAACTCAAGTCCATGAGGATGGGTTGGCTCCACAGACTGACTGACATCAATGAGCCAGACCTGTAGTCACAGAGATACAGCAATTCACTTTGTATTAATATTTCACAGTAGATGAAACTTTTTCCCCCCAAATTAAGAATAAACTCACCTTCCCATCATGCCAAAGCATGTTGTATTCACTCAGATCTGCATGGACCAGGTTGCACTCCCTATACAACTGCTGCATCATCTGCAAGGAACAAAATTAATGAAGGACGTATGCTGTACTACAGACAAATACTGTTAGCATGACTGTTGGAAAAAAAACAACAAAACAACCCCACCTTTCCCTTACCACTCACATAATTTACATAATTTTTACCCAAGTCTTCAATACACTTCCAGCCAGGGAATTGCAGCTTTGGCAAACTGCCAGCAAACCAAGCTTTTATCACTTAGCTTTGGCAAAGTAAGAAGAGTTACTCTGGTAAACTCATGTCAGCTCTGCCAAACAGTCCAAGTGCAGGAGACAGATAAACATGTTCTCCAAATATACATGTCATTTTCACTCCTATCACATAGGAAGAAGTCTCACAGTTGTAGAGACTGAATCCTAACCAGTACACAAATTCACTCAAAACACAGTTGTGCTGCTCACTGGTCTCATTCATTTGAGACCTAGACCACTCCTGTTACCAAGCTGCAGGGTTGGTTGCCTGGTTGGGTTTTTTTAATATCTATAATGTAATAGTGAGTGGACAGTTAGCAGGTGTGTGTTTGAACCAAGCAGATAATAGGAAATTAAAGTATCCACCATGCAATATTCTAACTCATTCTCCAGTTTCTAGGTTTGCTAAAAAGGGGGCGGGCAATCCACTGGAGAGTGCTTAAGCAAATTAAGTGTTTGGTAAGCCCAGAAAGACTTCAGAGAATTTTCTAAACCACATACTGCTTCTATAAAAGGAGGCCTACTTGCTCACAATTCCTCTGCTGCTAAATATCTGTTTGTCATCAAATTCCAGCATGTTTTCCACTCAGATTAAGGTTAAATTTAATTATATTTTTTTTCAGTGCATAATTTCTTATTGATTCTAAATCACACATTAAACAGCAGCAAAGTAAGACTTTGGACTTCGTATCTTGAAAATTATGTAAGCATCCTGTAAAGTAAATAAGTGCTGATTTGTCCTTATAGTTATTCCCCTAAAAGAAAACACAACACAGAATTGGAGGAGAAATCAGCATCATCTTACATTAAGAATCTGATAGTAGGCCTTTTTCATATCTTCATTACTAAGTGTTACATCCTTTAGTTTAGGAGCTGGGACTTGATCCTGGCCAATGAAAGACATAACCAAGACGTGTTTCTTAAGGATAACTACTTGTGGACAAGGAATTCCTGCATTTTGCATTCTGTGGATCAGAAAATAGATACTGATTAAGAAAAACAGAACAAAAGCTTCGAAGCCCCCAAAGTTCTAGTTCCCGCTTGCTCATTTGCAATCTGAGAGCTGCGTGAGAAACTTGATCCAGAGTAAAAAAAGTCTCTGAGAGTAATGAAAACTGAATAATTATATATTTCACAGTATTTTACACAGGAAAATTCAGATTCTAAAGTCATAAGTGAGTCTAAAAATGCTCACAGAATACTAATCACTTTTACGACTAGAGCCTGTTAACTTCATGGGCCTGTAATTTCTGCTGCAAAATCACTGAAGATGCTGACAATTTATTAAACTGTAAGAAACCAGAGGTTTATTCCCTCTGTGCCAGGTTGTATATTATTCTGGCCTTAAAGTGAAATACCCAGACATAGAGTATCTTCCTTAAACAGAGAATAGGAAACTGACAGGCATTTGGCAACTACACTTCCTTTTTCTTTCTTTACCTTGTTAAGTTATGCATTTCCTTCTCAGCCCACATACGAATAATCTTTCGTGGATTCAATTTACTGAAGCGGTCTTTAAATCTGTAGTCATCCTTAATGTATTTGTCACGGTTCTTGAATTCATTAAGAGTTGTTTTAAACACTTTGATGGCACATTCTGGAGGAATAACTTTATCTTCAGTTGCACTTCTCGTGGAAAAAGACAAATACATAACAAAGTTAACTATTTACATGCAAATGCATGGGTTTGGGTTTTTATACACTGCAACATACAGCAATTTTTAATATAAGAGACGATCTGATTATCTATCAAATTTAGAAGCCAACCTGAGTTTATAACAATTCGGTGATTAAACTTACATATGAATGTCTGGGTTTTGGCATTTTGATTATAAGGTGCTTATCAAATAGGTTACCTCTCCCAATTTGTTAAGGCACATCTTTTCAGATTTTATTATTATCTGCATATACATGCATACAACCTTTAAATCTTGGGAATAAAAAAAGGTTCAGGTGTTCAAATATTTCTGTGTTTTCTGCTTTTTAAATCATCTCTGGTACTTAAAGCTATCATCAGCAACAAACAACATACTCACTTTCCTCCATAGGCATGAAAAACAACAGATTCTTTTCCCGTGCTGATGCAGCCTGTGATGGTCTCCAGCATCCCAGAATTGACCATCTTGTACAGAAGTAAACGTGTTCTAGGATCCACTGCTTTCTCCTACAAGAGATGAATAGAATGAATAGGCAAGACACGAGTACTCAATTCAATAAAGCAATTTTTTGCTTTACGATGGGTTTAGAATATTTATATACCACAAGAATTCAACTAAGTGGAAAGAATAATGTATTAATAAAATTCTCTCAACTGACAGAGGGGGAAAAAAAAGCCCAACCAAAATAAACATATGAAGCAAAGACAATCTGCTCCAGGACTGATTTAAGGATTTAATACTCTTAGTTTCCCGTCAGCTGTGCAGCACAGAGTATTTTACTAATTGCACATATAGACTGAGGCTCAACAGCAATTTCTACAGTGTTTTCAAGGAATCTCTACAAATCATAAATCACAATATCCCAAGTAGTATATTCCTTTGATATAAGTAACAATAAACCAAAGCAAAATACACAAATTTAAAGAAGTCCACATCAGGAATTACCAGAGGCCCTACTCCAAACTCACCCATACAGTCTATCAAGTAAATTCCTAAATTATTAGGTCAGTTGGTCACCTCATCTTCCTGAAACTTGTTATGAGGACAGATATTTGGAGCCATATGGTTCAACTGCAGAGGATTAGTCCTCTGGGTGTTTCTATAAATAACTTCCAGGCAGTTTATTCATTGTAGCTGATTAAGAGACAAGTTCAGAAAGACAAAGAGAAAAAAACAGTAGCTGCTTGATCTTACTTCAACATGGCTCTCACAGTAATGCAGCTCAAATAAAGAGCTTTTTTTTTGTGGGAGCTGGCTGATATCATTTCCTTCAGCGATGTTAACATAATATTGCTTAGCTGTTTTACTAAAAATGGAATGTTGCAAGAAGTTACCAAAGCAGGGTTTAGCTATTACACCAGATAAGGAGTAGACAGAGAGACTTTATTAAAAACATACAGCAGTGGAGTGCTCCTTCTTCTCATGGAGCCTTGCACTTCGACGTTCCTCAGAGTATGCATGCTGTTTTAAGGCATTGAAGACTTGATTTGACAGCTTTAAGTCCATCCCAATTCCATCCCCAACTTGGAATTCAGGTGCAAACTGCAAGTAGAAATAATAAGAATTTAAGCATTGTTACTAGCAGACACCAAAAGTTGGCACAAACAGAAATTTCTCATTCTGATTTGGAAAAACCCAGGATAGATCTGGACCTATGTGAAACCCACTTTGTGCAATGTTGTCACTGTGTTAAAAAACACACTGTTTTAAACTCAGAACTCAAAGTTCTGCCCAAATTGATAGGAGATTACCTAACATCCTGCAAAAATAGCACTTGCAGCATTTCCTTAGTTAGAGAAGTTGCACCAGTTACCTTAAAGAAAATGAAAGATATGTCCTACAGATAAACAGACTGAAAAGCTGTAAGTCAAACAATTGACTGAAAATAAGTCACTCGGCTTATGAGACAAAACTTATTAGAAGAAAAGTTACACAATATCTATGCTTTTCAAAAATAGCTTCCATGTTTTATTTGTCTGTGTGCCAAACTTCCTCATAGTTTTGTTTTGCCAAAACAGTTCTGTGCAAATTCTTGAATTGCCCAATAACAAACTCATTAAACAGAAAACATGCAAAACTCAAACTGCCAATGTGAATAACCAAAAAACCAAAGAATGCATTGCTTTAATCGGACAGGAAAAAATTAAAGGCAGCACCCTACCCAGTAGCACTGGTAGACAGGCATTAGTTCTTCGGCTGAACTGCAGCATTCCAGTTTTACACACAAAATAAGTTTCCCTAAGTTTTCACTTACATTTTCCATGCGAGCAGTGTTTTTTCTTCCACATACCACTTCATCATGTTTCGTAGTAATGTCTTTTCCTTTTCCTATGAAACCCCTTTTTGGTGTAGTAGTAGGTTTATCTGCGAGCAGTGAGAAAAATAAACCAAACTTTACATCTAAACAAGCATAGCCAATGCTCATAAAAGTCCCACAATGTCCACAAAAGTAGCATAATTTTATTTATAAAACAGAATAAATTACTTCAATTGTATGATCTTAATACAGTCTTCTCTTATCCTAAGCATGACAGCTTCTCTGGCTATGTTACAACTTACTTCTCTGTCTTCTCTGGGGTGTCAGACATTTCTGGCATGCTAAGGAGTATTCAATATCATGTGCAGATGATATCTAACCATATCATCCAAACGTAGATGACAGATAAGCACATCCCACAATACTTCCCATCTACACTGGTCATTTTGCCAGATTCAGCCACTGAGGCCAATATACTGGCAGACAGAAGCCCGAAGTTACCCGCCCAACCTCCTGGTGACACCTCCCATTCAGGTGACCCGATTTTAAATGCAGCTGGTGTGTCTCCTTACATTAAAACAAGACCTAATTTAACTATGTCCTATTCTCAGGTCTATTGACTGAAGAAATTGCATTGTTTAAAGCTGTCACATACCTGCTCTGTACGGATCATGACGGGTATCCTGCCAATCAACCTCATCCTCTGAGCTGTCACTGTCATAGGGATGCACCTTCCGATAATTTTCAAAGGATATGGAGACTTGAGAAACAAAACAAATAAGCATGTCCGTGATTGTCAAGGATTTGCTACTTCCTCACAGCTCTGTCAATTTAAGCTAAGGGCCGAGAATAGCTCCAAAGCAAAAATAATCCTTCTGATGAAGGTACCTTTGCTATCTCCATTGATCTTCTTCTCTTCACGCCGAAGCTGTGCATCATATTCCCTGTCAAATTCCATCTGCAGCATCTGAGCTAGCATTAGATCACTAGAAGTGTCGATATTTTCTCCTGTAATAAATGGTCCTTCAGCAGCACTGTATAAGATGAAAACAGAAATTTAAAAAAAAATTAAACACAGCAATCTAAGCAGAAACACTGCTTTATACCACTTCCCCACTCTATACAACAGACTTCATGCAGAGCTGCACAGAAGGGAATGGATCTCAGCTGTCTGCCTCCTCTCCAAGCCAACACTAAATATTAATAGATCATTACTTCATTTCTCTTTGCCACTCATTTACGATGCAAATTTTACTTAAACTTTTGCTTGTTTACCATTCTGCAAGAAGCATTAAGCTCTATTTTTAAGATGTCCTTCAGAAAAAAGAAAGAAGGCATACAGGTGTATGCATGTGTATACTTATTTTTATGTTTAAAAAACCCCAAATAGTGTTGCTTTGTTCTGCTTCACAGAAAAGATACTCAAGATCTGTACAGTTTTAGAACTAGTAAGTTCTTGGCCTTTGTTTAGACCTTTCAAGTAGTAGGAGGACACAGGTGATATACCTGATAGTTCTTGAAATAACATTGTACACTGTTAACGACTCCCTAAAAGGGTAGAAAAAAAAAACATTTCTGACATTTCTCTAAATATATCTTACAGAGTGTGTTAACACCCCCAGAAAACGCAAAGAAAACATCAAGAAAGAAGAACAACAGAGAAGAGAATCTAAGGAAGACCTTTAGCTGGGGAACTTATCTTCACTGAAGAAGATCTGAAGAAGCAGAGTTAGGAGGCAACAGGCAAATCATTTACTATATTGCTGTGCACTGAGCACATTGTAAGAAATTGCATGTGAGAGAGAAGATGGCATCACAACTCTGGAAATCACTAATCCAGGACTTAAACTTACGCAACCACTTCAGGAAAAGCAGCATTTTCTTCTTCCAGCTGCAGTTCTTTTGCCAGCTGTTCACTCATCACATCAGCAAGAGAACATGATATTGATGTGCTAGGTGCTCCCCACGGACACTGCAAATAAATTTTTTTTTCAGTTCAGCAAGACTTGTGCAGTGGCAACACAATAATCAGGATAATTAGCGATCACTGGCTCCAAAATAAGCTCATGTAACGTAAGGGCTCTTCTACAGATACTTGGGGAACTATGGGAACTACTCAAAGAGTAACTTCACAAACTCAGTAGGGAGAACTGGGGTTGAAAAATTGTTGATGGTCACTTACTACCGAAAGAAAAAAAGTCAGTTTGTCAGTGTCAGTACCTTCTGGAGACAGGAGTTAAGCCTTCCGGAAGTTTGCACACAAGCAAACACACAACCTATATAAAACTTCTCTTGGAATAACCCAACAGCAACGGCTTACGCACAGCTTCCTCCCCCGCTTCTAGAGGTCAGCCAGCGTAAAACATGCCTTCAAAACCGCAGAGGGACACACACACCTCGCTCGGGGAGGCGGGGGCTGGGGAATGACGAGTCCCAGCAAGCTGGGACTCGCTGCCTACCGCCGGGATAACCAAGCTCACTTAGCTCCAGTTCCCTCGGACGGAAGCAATTCGGTTATGAGGCTGCCACAGCAGCTCTCTCCACCAAGGAGGTAACTGCCGGTAGCAGCCAACCACGCTCGGGTCGCTCTGCCGAGTGACCGTGACCCTGCTGGTGCTGGCACCACCTCGCCGCGCCCTCTCCACGGCTTCGGTCCTCCTGCTCCTGCTCCTCCACCTCCGCGGAGCCCGGAGAGCGGCGGCCCCGCGGCGCCGGCACAGCGCTCACCTTGCTCTGCCAGGCGGGGCCCGGCCCGGCGTCGGGCGCGGCGGCGGCGGCGACTCCCACCGAGTCCATCGGGCACGCAGCGGCGGACGGGCGGCAGGAGCGAGGTTTCTCCACGGGGCAGCGACGCTCGGACTGCGAAACCTTCCGGGTCCTCCCCGCTTCTCCGCGGCCGTCAGGCGGCCCATTGGCCGCGGGTGACCCGCCTTTCCGGTGATGTCACCGGGGCGGCCGGCGGAGCCTGCCGGGGCCGCCTGCAGGGCGAGGCGGTGGAACTCCTGCCCGGCCGGCTCTACTCCGGGGCTGAGGGACAGCGCCGGGCCCAGGGCTGCGCTGGGCTGGCGGTAATGCGAATGGGAGAAGTTAAATAGCTGACGTTTATTTTTATCTCGGGAAGTAACCGAGGGAACGGTGGGAGAAAAAAAACCAAACCAACAAACCAAACAGTAAGCCAGCGGCAAAACAAATGGATGAAATGAAGACCAGAGAAGCGCAATGGAACTGGTGAAGGGTCTGGAGCGCGTGTCCCATGAGAAGCGGCTGAGGGGGCTGGGGTTGTTTAGCCGGGAGAAAAGGAGGCTCAGGAGAGACCTTACCACTCTACAACTGCCTGAAAGGAGGGTGTAGCCAGCTGGGGGTCGGCCTCTTCTCCCAGGCAACAAGCAACAGGACCAGAGGATATGGCCTTAAGCTCTACTGGGGGAGGTTTAGACTGGACATTGGGAAGAATTTCTTCCCAGAAAGGGTGATTAGATGGACTGCCCAGGGAGGTGATGGAGTCACCATTCCTGGAGATGTTTAAGGAAAGACTGGACGTGGCACTCAGTGCCATGGTCTAGTTGACCTGGTGTTTGGTCATAGATTGGACTCGATCTCAGAGGTCTTTTCTAACCTAAATGATTCTGTGATTCTGTGTAATGAAAAAGACGGCATTTGTTTTTATCTCAGGAAGTAACTGAGGAAACAGGAAAAAAATACAACAAATTAACCAAACCATAAACGAACAAATCAATTTGACCCCAATCCTGTAAGTCACTGTAGAGAGAAATTTGCATACTTTGTATGTGACCTGCTGCCTTTTACATCTCAATTTTATATGTAATGTTTATCTGGAAAATAGTACTGTGACTAAAATGCCCTATTTTCAGGACAGCAGCAACAGGATAGCGTTTTGCTATGACACAATCACTGTTAGGTCTACTTGGGCAAGTTTCCTAAAAGGAAGGAAGCAATGCCTAGAAATCTCCTCTGGCCTGGCTCATCACCAGCTATTGAAGGTATCTGTCTGCAGTCATAGACGAGTGTACCATCACAGTCACAGTTGATAATCTGAAAACCAGCCTAGGAAAGCTGGGTGGCTGCAAGTACACAAGTGGTAAGGGACTGTAGAGCCTCTGTGGCATCCGCCAGCCTGCTCAGACTGAGTTCCCTGTTACACATCTAGCAAAGCCCATACTGCCAGGCAGACCCAGCAAAGGCCATTCACATAAATTCTCAGCCATGCAAGAATCAGCTTCATTGGCCAAAGTTCATCTTATTTGTTCTTGGCAACCTGCAATGACGTAACACATTACAATTTCCTAAGATATGCTGTTCCAGTGTTCATTACCCCAGAAAGTCCCCAGCTAAAAGAGAAACCATTTGGAAGAGGGTAGGGACCCAGGTTGTGATGCACAACCTGCAGGCATGACACAGGCTTGTGCCACAGAGGCATATAATGCGTCATAGAATCATTTAGGTTGTAAAAGACCTTTAAGATCATCAGGTTCAATGGTTACCGCAGCACTGCCAAGTGCTGGCAAGAGTTGCTTTGTCTGATGATGCAGTACCAGCATGTTTCTTACCCTCCCTGCACTTAGCCCTGGTGGAAAGAGATTATTTCTTTCCCTTTGCAGCTGCCTTTTAGGGTGTGAAGATTACTGCCATGCCCCCTTCAATCTTCTTTGTCTAAATGTAACAGTTTTATATATGAGCAGAATATCAACGCAATGTCCTGCTGCCCTGGGAAAAATCATTATTCTTGCACAGCTGCACAAGCACTGATTGAGAAAATGGGTTTTGGTAGGTTTTGATTCAGAAAGGTGTGAACGGTGACTTAATATTCCTATGTCTTGCTACTAAGTTTTTAATTTTCAAAAATAAGTCTTCTATTTTAGTCTCTTAAATATTTCCTGATTAGGCCTTGATCCCATTACCTCTTATATGAATGGATCAAGCTTTGAACTGAATTGTGTTAAGAAGAAATGTTCTGTAAAATGATGTGTAAACAAAATCATTTGCAACATGCTCATACCTCCCAATAAAAATAGTTAAAAATCTAGATAGATCAGAAACTTCCCCTTCATATTAATGAAAATAATTCCAGAGCTGCACAGTGATTACTTCATATGTCATTCAAGTCAGTCCTGATAAACAACATTAGCAGAAATTTACACCTTCATTCTTATTCCCTCACTATAAGTGGCCTATAAGAATTCAAACCTGCCTCTGTATTTGGCTGTAAGAAGATACATCATCCTTGCCCGGGTCTCCCACTTGTAGTAAGAAATACTGCAAAAAGCTCAGAGATATCACGGTAATATCTTTGCATGATAATGGTACCCCACTGTAATAAAAAGTCAGAAGTACTCTTATTGCATGCTTACATTAGTCTTTGTAGATAGCTGTAAACTTTACTTACTCTTTTTTGAAGCTTTATAGGCTGAATTTTTGGCACAATGCAAAGTGTGCCTTTGTTTGCCAAATACACATTTGACATCCTTACATAAACAGGTGCTCTGCAAAGTGGAAATGCTCTGTCACCTACCCTGCTGTCTCTTAACACATCCATTACAGTGCCTCGTCAGTGATCTCTGTAAGCCTGGATGGATCAAGCCTTTCAGCACTGGAAATTGATGTCTCTGTTGGGCCACCGCCTTACAAACCAGATAGGATCACATCTGATGCTCTAAAATACTTGAATTTATCTCAGTGCAGGTCAACTGCTCAGCTGTTGCACTCTGTTGCCTTTGTCTTTTGAGGCTAAATGTAGCAGGTTAGACAGGCTCATTTTATGGGCTGGATTTGACCACTTCGTGCCTCCCTCCCTCCCTAGTTTAGGCCATGCTCATAAATAAGGTTCCTTATTTATGCTGCTTTGGTCTGTCCTGTGAAAACAGGGTGTACATGTACAGAGAGGGCCCTGTACTTTGCGTTACCTCAGCGAAGTCAAGGTGAGAACTGCAAAGGTAGGGCCTTGCTAATACCAGGACTGGGAAAAACAAGGCTTACCTAGGCCGTGAAGAAAGAACACCCATTAACCACGACTTGATAGGGCGTGTCTCACTGTTTCTTACCTGCCTGGGATATTTATAGTGTACATGTCACCAGTGAATCATAGGATCGTAGGATCATAGCATAGTTTGTTGGAAGGGGCCTTTAAAGGTAGCCGTCTAGTCCATCCCCCTGCAGTAAGCAGGGGCTTCTTGTCACAGGTGGGAGTGGGAGCTTCACACAAAGTTTATTAGAGAAACCCTCCCACTGAGTCATGAGGTGCAGAAAGGCCCCCCTTGCTTTCTAAATTCCTTCTTAGAGAGGAGCCAAAGTATGACTGGATCCAATCTCAGCCTCAGACTGTCAATGGTTTAAGTCTAAGAAATTACAGAGGTGTGATTGAACTTCTGTACTGCAAGATAAATGATGGCAAACCAGATATATTTATATAAAAATGACTGATTCATTATGATAAATGATTAGACAAAAAGATCTTAATCAGAATTATTTACTACACACTATAGAAGCTAAAACTACTAGGATAGGATAGGATAGGATAGGATAGGATAGGATAGGATAGGATAGGATAGGATAGGATAGGATAGGATAGGATAGTACAGTGCACTCTATCAAAGCAAATATATTAAAGCAATTCTATTAAAACTAGCAAAAAAGAATAATTATTAAATATTAAATAATTATTAAAGTAGAGATTGATGTAACTCACCCATACCAACGACCATGGGGAAAACCTCTTTTGCTCACTCAGCCTTAAGGACCAACTTTGAGGGGTGTCCCCACCCAAAGGAGGAATCTTCATACACACTACAAGAAGGGATGTATTAGAAGAACCTAACCATATGAAAGTGGACTGGACTTTTAAAGTGACTGACTGCCAGTCATATATCTCCAGGTCAGCTTAGCAGCTTATCTGCCAAATCTTTGCCTCACTGTCAGGATGTTAATTTGGGGTTGATGTGTCAGACTGGTTTTATCATAATTCAACACCAAAACCAGCTTGATGCCCTCTCAGTCCACCACTAATAGCCTTGGAAACAGGGCATTGTCCAAGTTGCTTGACCACGTCCCAGGGCAGAGCATCCTGCTAAACATCTTCGACTAGATCAGGTTGCTCAGAGCCCCGTTCAACCTGCCTGTGAACACATCTAGGGATGGCATATCTACCAACTGTTCCAGTGTAAGATATCTTCTTTATGTCTAGTCTAAATCCACCCTCTTTCAGTTTAAGGGTATTCCCCCTTGTCCTACAACTGCGTGCCCATGTAAAAAGTCCCTGTGTAGCTCTCTTGCAGGTCCCCTTTAGGTACTAAAAGGCTGGTGTAAGGTCCCTCCAGAGCGTTCTCTTCTCCGGGCTGAACACCCCGAACTCTCTCAGCCTGTCTTCACAGGAGAGGTGCTCCAGCCCTCTGATCATCTTTGCGTCCTTCCTCTGGACTCGCTTCAACAGGTCTTTCCTGTGCTGCGTGCCTCGGAGCTGGACGCCGCACTCCAGGTGGGGTCTCACAA